>CAJQZJ010032507.1:3481709-3530118 GCA_907164525.1 Lophiomys imhausi | reverse complement strand
TCCAGAAAAAGGACTGCTAAGTGCGTTAAAGAGTCTACCCCCGAGACTGGTTTCCTGACGACTGAGGACCTGCCCCAGAGACTGTATCATTCTAAAAGGGTATGAAAGTAGTTGTTATGATTATCAATAGGTTTAGCGGATAGGTTAAAGGGGTTGTAGGAATTTATAGGATTAATAGTTAAGAAATTGCTGGTGTTTGTTATAAGTGAATTTAGTAATAAATAAGTGTTAAATAATAATTTAAAAGTTCGGTTTCAGTCCTGCCTGGCCTACTATTTATTGCAACCCCTGCTTAAGGCTGATTTATGTATATCAGAATTTCACAGCCTGACTCAGTTGCCTATGGGTATGCCTGTGGGTTCCAAAAGTCTTTCCTTACTGATTGTTATAGAGAGCATGAACTGGGTCTGTCCAGACTTTAGCAGAATAACAAGCAGTTATAGGAAAGAGTATGACAAAGAAATTCAAAGGAGCTATGAGCTTAGTTACAAGGCATAAGACCCTTGCTTGATTCCAGTCCTCTTGGAAGCCATGCTGCATAGGAACTAGGCAACATGTGGGTGAGGGTACTTTAAGGACATCCTAACATGTTCTTCTGTGTACGAGATATATGTGCCTTCTGTGGTACCCACAGAGCTCCTCTGCTAAATACTCATTCTCGCTAATGCTGCAGGGTCACTAACACATGTCACTAACAGTGCCTACCTCATTATCAGGCAGTGCAGATGAGAACATTCTCAAAAGCTCAATGAAACTAGTTGGGCTGTATTCTATTCATTCTTGATGTCTGCCTGCCTAAAACAGGGTTTCACATAGTTCAAGATGGCCTCAAACTGTATAGCCAAGGATAGCCTTGAAGTCCTGATCCTCCTGCCTCCACCTCCTAGCACTGGGGTTACAGGTGTGAGCTGCCAGGAGCATGGTTTGTGTAGTGCTGGGGGCCGGACCCAGGGCTTGTGCTTGCTAGACGTGCAGAAAGCACTCTACTGACTGAGATCCATGCCAAGCCCCACATGTTTCTTTAAGGTACTGAATTCCTCCCAAATAGCATAAATCAGAGTGTCATTTAGAAATACTCATTAATAACGTAGGTAATTTGAAATGATCGCATAATATTTAAGTTGCTGGAAACCCAAGAACATGTTAATGACTCATTTGAGAAAGGTACAGGTTTTTAACAACTTGTAAACCTGTCAGAAGCTTGGAGAAAGAATCTTAGCTCTTCCTGAATGAATTCTAGACTGGTTGAAGGCTGGGCACAGGGGTAGGGGATTATAAGAAACATGGAGGGCAGTAAAGACAGTTATCTGTTACCTGAGTTTGGGTGTCTTATGAGTCCCCAGGAAAAGAACTATTGTATTTTATAGTACTGAAAATGGTTCCCTCATGGCCATGTGCTTCTTGAAACAGAAGCTGCTCTTCGAAGGGATGGGGATGAGCCCATGAGGGAGGCATTAGGGGGGAGAGGGAGAGAACGTGGCACACATTGCCAAGCACGCAACAGCACCGGCTTTTCCTCATCACCTGCTGCTCTCATGACTACAGAGGCTCGTGGCTAAGCACAGCACGGTCACCCTCACGGTCCTGTCACAGGTCCACTGAGCTGAGTCAAGGTCTCACCCGGCTCTAGGAGACAACCCAAGGTCAAACATCTGACATTTCTTGGCTTGTGGCCCCTTCAGAACCAAACATCACACCTATCCCACCAATTCTGCCACTATAGGTCTTTTTGCTCATGGACAGGAAAAACTGGACCCATCTGGACAACAAAGGATGTGTTGACCAGTTTAAGATCCTTAATTCAATTTGTAAAATCTCCTTATTCAAAGGGGTTGGGATGCACACATCTTTGTGTGTGTGTGGGGGAGTCATTATTCTGCCTGTAATGGGGGCACTGGGAATCAGGAAAGGAGGGGTGAGCATCTTCCATTAGAGTTTTTTTTTTGGGTTTTTGTTTTTTTCACAAAGATTTGTTCTTATTGTTTTAAATTATGTGTCTATGTGGGATACATGCAAATGAGTGCAGGTATCTATGGAGCCAAAGGTGGTAGAGGCCCCTGGTTGGTGATAATGTTACAAGCACTTTTGAGTACTCAGTGTCCGTTCTGGGAATCCAACTTGGGTCTTTTGAAGATCAGCAGTACATGCTCTTAATTACTGAACCAGCTCTCTAGCTCTCTAGAGTTCTGAGGGACATACAGAACACTAGAATTCATCCATCAGCTTCCTCTTGACTGGTTGGTTGAGGGGGACCCTTTGGAAAGGCAACCTCCCTGTGCTGGAGGCTGCCATGGGCAGGCAGGCAGGTGGGCAGGCCAGCACTCTCTGGTGTAGCTGAGGGATCAAAAGTTCTGCATGGAATCCACACAAAGCAAGAAGAGATAGCATGGATTCTTCAGCAGATCCTCCACAGATTAACAGGTGAGCGCAGATGAGAATGACACTGGCTACTTTTCATATTCATGGAATGATGTATGAGTCTCACTTGGGCATAGAGATTGAACACTGGAGCTCAACCCAAGCCCCATTTATTATGAAGACTTCAAAGGTGGTCAGTCTCAACTACTCCCGGCCCCATCCCTTCTAACAGGAGCTTGTGTGCTCAGGAAGCATAGGGCCATGACGGGGTAGACCCTATCCATACACCAGTGAATTGTGACTGGTGAACTGTGTGTCTGGTATGTGATGGCTAATCTCCACTGTCCTCTTGACTGGATGAAGAAAGGCTAAGGCAGGAGTGAGGCACACCTTTGAGTGTGCCTGTGAAGGAGCTTCCACAGAGATGAAGCTGAGGAGGAAGGACCACTCTTTTTTTTTTATACTTTATTTTTTATTTCTTCAAGTTACATCTCAATCACAATCCCTTCCCTACCATCCTCTACCCTTTTTTTGTTTTTTGTTTTTTGTTTTTTTAGTTTAAGGTAGATCTTCCCCCCCCCCCAACAGCTCCCCCTTTCCATCCAACAAATGGTTCTTTCTCTTATAACAAAAAATACAATACAAAACAACAGAAATAAATAGGCCACAATTATGAGAGTTATATGGCTTAGCATACATTCCCAATGAGAAGGACCACTCTTAACGTGAATGGCACCACCCCATGGGCTGGGACCCAAGACTGAATAAAAACAGAACAGGAGAAAGCCAGTAAAGTGCCAGCACTCTTCCTTCTCATGCCCACCTGCGAGCAAGCAGCTGCCTCATGTTTCCCATCTGCAGAGTGACCGGCCACCATTCAGGCCCTGCCATGATGGACTTCAGTCCCTCCAACAGTGAACCAATGCCCAATGTAAACCTCTTCTCCCATAAGTTGCTTCCTCTCATAGCAATGGAGTGGAGGGAGGGAGGAGAGAGAAGAGATGAGGGAGAGAGAAAGGATGACAGAGAAAAGAAGGAGGAAAAAAGTATGAGGGAGGGAGGGAGAGGAGAGGAGGGAGGGAGGGAGGGAGGGAAGGAGGGAGGGAGGGAGGGATAGATACATGTTATAAAAGGTCACTGAGGAATCCAACTCCTCTTGGGGAATAAGTGGCTTAGAGAAGCCACCGATCCAGAGAGAGTCAAGGCCAGTCTGTTTGTGGGTAGTACACTTCAGATCCTGCTTGGTGGGAGAAAGGCTCTTGCTCTTTCACTATTCTCCTTTCCTCAAACAATATGGATGATCCACCTTTTTGAGACCAAGAGCAAAAGTGAGGATAAGCAACATGTGCTAAAGCAGAAGCTCTGAAGGACTGGGTCCCTGATGGTGTCACTGGGAAGGTGAAGCATGTCAACAAGCCACCTGTCAAAACGTGCATACAGAACTGGCCGGATGGCTCAGGAGGAGGAAGCACTTGCTGCCCAACTTAATGACCTGAGTTTGATGACTGGAACTCACATGGTAGAAGGACAGACTGACCTCTACATCTGCACTGTGACACTCCCCACACCCTTTGCCCTCATCACACAAAATAAAAATGTCAAATGGCAGGGTTTAAAAAACATACTGAATGATGTAAGGCATCTTTGAAAATGTCTCAATGTAGAAAAATAAACTTTCATTTCTTTAATGCTACAGCTAGCCTGGCTTTCATCACTTGCAGCCGAACACATCTTTAGCTGGTACTGAGAGTTCAAACTGACATTTGAAACCTCTTCAGGTCAGTCATGAAAATGTCTAGGTAAGAGGTAGAACGGAGGTAGAATGGAGAGGTGAGGGCAATCCTACAAGAGTTGGGTGGTTAAAGGAGGGAGGGAGGCAGGGAGCCTGCAGGGTGGAGAGGGCACTGTCCTGGGGTCTTGATGGAAGCATAAGGTGACTTATTCTAAAATAAACTTCACAATAACCTTAACCAAAAGAGAGACACGTGACTGCAGGTCACACACTCCTGTGGAATAGCCAAACTGCAAGGCCCATGATTTTCATCTGCCCATTTATTCAGATTCTGCTGAAGCCAGAGACCACAGGCCTCAGTCACACAGCAAGACAGGAGGGACCATCACCAGAAGACAAAAGGCAAACAAACTCCAGGCCTTGGTACCAAGTAAAAGCATGTTTCCCCCAGTGGTGTCATGAAATACCAGACTGGGCCTCAGGGCCAGAATGTTTACAAGTGGGGGAGGGAGGAGCTTAGGCCTAAATGAAGCTAGAGCTTGTGGGGTAAGAGATGGCCACCTGGGAGAGAAACACAAAGGGAATTGGTGCTGGGAGATGCTGAGCACAAAGCCACTCGCTTCCTCTGCTCTCTGTTAACTCAAAAACCACTCCCGTTGAAGGTCACACAGCTGAGCAATCCATGGTCAGCCTCCCACTTAGATAACCCTCTGACGTGGGTATTGTAATCACGTTGCCTAGGTTACTTCTCAGAAACTCGAAGCCAATTCTCCCTAAAACCAGACTCCACAGAAGTCTGCAGATGTCAGATGAGTGACTAAAGTCTCTTCATATTGTCTGTCCCCTTTGCGGCCTCAGAGTGCGGACGTGCTCTGGCAAGCATCCTGGCCTGGTACCTGGGATAATCCTGAGTCAAGCTTACTCAGGAACTGCTGAGTTATGGCTGCCGTTGTCCTCTCGCATAAATTTCTAGCCTTATGAGAGGCCTTCAATACCTGAGTTGTCAAGAAAGCATAGGAAGGAGAAAGAAGAAACATGTGTTCACTCCAGTGACCGTAACCCTGTGTTATAGTCTGGATAAAATATTTCTCAAGAGATCGAGGCCCTGGGAGAGAAAGCTCTTTATAGCTTACTACCAAGATACCCACTGTGGACCCTTTTAATATCACTCCTAACCCAAACACCACTGTATACCACTGCTAACCACACCCCACTGTACACACTTATAATATCACTCTTAACTCACACATCACTGTGTTTAGTTACACTCCTAACCCACACTGGGGTGAAGTCACTACTCACCAACACTGGGATGAAGTCCTCACTGTACCAAATTGAGACTTAGCCTGTCCCTGCTCCTAATAACAGTGTCCTGGTTAGTGTTTAAAATCGTTTTGAGCAAGATACAAGCTATTCAGGAGGCCAAGGCAGGAGTAACGTAAGTTCAAAGCCTGCCTGGGCTATATGGCAAGTTCGAGGACAACCTAGGCAACTTAGTGAGACTTTGTCTCAAATTAAAAGGTGAAGAGAAAGGCTGGAGATTTAACTCTGGTGGAGTCCTTACCTAGCAAGCAAGAGGTCCTGAGTTCACTCTCTAGTATTGTACAGCAAAACAAGTAACAACAAAAGCTTTTAAAAGGTATGCTACTTCAGAGAGCAATAGCATCTGAGGCATCAGCCAACGTAACATACAGATTGACTGGCATAAAAATTGTCCCACATCTACTGGTGAAATCCCGGGGAGATCTGGATTTTTTTCCCAAGAAAGTATCAAGTCTTTCCTTTCACTTCTGACTAAAATAAATGACAAAGACATATTCATTGCAATGGGTGCCTCGAACAATGTGTCTCTTAATAAAGAATCTTCTTGACAGATATGATCTGTTGGGGGGGGGGGCAGTCAGTCAGGGGATGAATGACTTATGAGAGAGCTGGAACTGACGCAGGAGCCCAGTGAGGAGGCTAACACGGTGGCCCTTGGGAAAGATGGACAGCCTGATATGGCAATTAGTGAAGACATGCAAGGACAGACTTGGAAGTGCACACTTAACAAGCAGAGCTGAAAGGACTGGCGGGAGGGATCAAGGATGACTCACAGGAGTGTGGCCTGAGCAGCACCTTACAGGACTATACTTCGTATTGAAATTGAGACATTAGGAAGAATGCTGACTAGATAATACTTTGGTTGGGCACATTCTGCTGAAAATGCCTAGTTGGGGGAGACAGAGATGGATACGCACAAGTCTGGGACTCAGCAGGTGAGAAAACGTGTGGAGAGCAGGGACGGTGCTGCCTGGGCACTCCACATTTGGGGTCAGTTACCACCTCATTCTAACAAGGGGTGATTTCACTGCAGAGGAGCGGCGCCTCTCGACTTATTTGACCAGCTGCTTCCGGCTGAGTGCTCCCCAGAGGTCAAAAGTGTAGCTCGGGGTGGAGCTATCTTTAGCATGTGGTGCATTATGGGAGCTCCTTAAGCCACTGGGGGCACGTAACTGCAGCAGACCGTGCACCTCAGTTTCTACCTTTCTATTCTGACTTGAGTTAAAACACGTCCTCTGAAATATGCCATCACCACTGCCATTTATGACCCTAGTCAGAGCCTCTAACTCAATCTTGGACTTGAATCTCTAGGACTATGTACCAAGAAAACCCTCTTTTTTTTCCTTCATAAGCAGCCTCTGTCGGGTATTCCGTTATGATAGTAAAGGTTAACAGTATGCCTACTACACTTTACCCTTTTGGACGCCTTGTGTAAGTGCAGTTAGGGCTAGGTAGAATATCTCTGGTAGAATATTTCACTCTATACCCCCCACAGACCTCCCGCATCAGACACAAAATGTTAGCAGTGACACTGAGTCCAACATGGGCAGCAAAGCCTGGCTAATTGTAACTGAGATCATTGATCACTGAAAGGCAGCGAAATACTGGGGTGGCTAAGCTTCCTGTGGAAAGTGTGTCTGACAGAAAATGAGGGTCTTGGGTGGTATTTTCGTGCTAGGAATTTGGAGGGCTACACGCTGCTTTTCTGTTTGTGACTTCAAACATGAAGGGATTAGAGCTGGAGGATCAGAGCTGAAGCATTAGAGCTCAGTGAAGTGCTAGCTGCTTCTCACTAACAAGGTGTCAGGATAAAAGTCCACCAGGAAACCCATGGTCCTGTGGGTAAGCCTGGGACACAGGGGAAACAGTCTGAGTAAAGTTATTTTGGTAATTAATTACTACTTCCGAATGAAGTCTTTGGCGTAATTATCTGTTACAGGCATGCTGTTTAGCCAGCGGAATATGTCGAGGCTGACTTCAGTCCTGACGTGAAAGATCCCATCCACTGGTAGTGCTTAACTGTTGGAGACATCACACACTTTGGTCACAGGACACAGAGAAATCAAGCTGTTACCGAGCTAGACATGTCCTTCCTGCTGGCTAGCTTTTATAGTACCGGAAGGTGCCCTGTAGGTCACTGGCCAGGGGTGAGTAGGAAGTCAGGGGAGGAGAAAGGGGCACATAAACATCAACATTCAAAGACAGGTGTGAACCATTTAAGTGATAATAATAACTGGCCTCGTGCCTTATTACTATTGCTATGATGAAACACCATGACCAAAGAAACTTGGGAAGAAGGGATTTATTCAGCTTACACTTCCAAATCACAGTTCATCGTTAAAGGAAGTCACGACAGGAACTCAAACAGGGCAGGAACCTGGAGGGAGGAGCGGATGCAGAGGCCAGGGAGGGTGCTGCTTACTGGCTTGCTCCCATGGCTTGCTCAGCCTGTTTTCTTACAAAACTCGGGACTACCTGCACAGGGATGGCACCACCCACAATGAGCTAGGCCCTCTCCCACACCAATCACTAATTAAGAAAATGCCCTACGGGCTGGAGAGATGGCTCAGCGGTTAAGAGCACTGGCTGCTCTTCCAGAGGTCATGCCTTCATGAGTTCAATTCCCAGCAACCACATGGTGGCTCACAGCCATCCATAATGAAATCTGGTGCCCTCTTCTGGCCTGCAGATATACCTGCAGACAGAACACTGTATACATAATAAATAAATCTTTAAAAAAAAAAATGCCCTACAGACCTGCCTATAGCCCGATCTTATTGAGGCATTTTCTCAATTAAGGCTCCCTCCTCTCCAGTGACTCCAGCTTGTGTCAAGTTGACATAAAACTATTCAACACATAGCAAGATAGACCCATGAGTGTAATAGTGGCATGAATGTTACGGTGTAACTAACCAGTTTCTGGTTAGATTTAGGGGCTATGCTACAGCAGGGAATTTGTGACTCTTATTGGAAACCTGGCCAAAAGCCAGTGCCTAAGAAGGTCACAGGCCCTAGGGGAGAATCCATTACTCTTATTTGCTAAGTGAACATGGTATCAAACTGTTTTCTCAATACTTTAGTACAGCTCTCAGCACTCATCAGAAAATCTTCTTCTATACTGGGTAACAATCAATGCAGGGCTCACAACTGGTCAGACTGCAGAGACTCAGCGGTGGGCATCTGTGTCACACCCTCTGCAGACACTCAGCGGTGGACATCTGTGTCACACCCTCTGCCCCAGGCTCCAATGGGAGGGGAGATTGTGAGAACCAGAGACCAGGCAGGACTGCCCTGAAATTGTCTTTTGGACATGACAGGGCTGTTGTACCCATGAACCCCTAATTAACTGTGGTTTCCTGCACAAGACCAACCCAGTCAAGCCTCCAGTACACTCCAGCTGAGAAGCTCTTGGCTGCTGAAGGTTGCTGGGAGAGGAAGACTGGTTTTCCCCAGGGGTGTGGCTCTGTCAGTGGCCCACAGACCAGTGGATGACCCTATATCTAGGAGTATAAGGGTGGCACACATTGGACTTGATAGGTTACAAAACAGAGGATACGAAGTTGGGAGGGGGACATGGATGAAAGAGGGGTGGAGGAGCTTGAAGGAAATATGATCAAAATACACTGTATATGTGAATGAAATTCTCAAACAATAAAATAATTGTAAAATTATTCACTCCATCTAGGAGCTGGAAAGCACTCTAAATGAAGAGCAGATGCCGACTGCCCAGAGGGGAGGTGCAACTTCCTTTTTCACAACCTTTCCTAAGCACTTTTGATGACTTTGTAAATTAGCACCATTATACATTCTAGCATTCTTCTTCCTTGTCATCACAATGCCACTGAAGCCCAGTGGCAAATGGGAAATGGTGCTATCTGGCCCTTGGATAGCTAAATTTGTGTTATGTCACTGTCCTTCATCGTTAGGTTCCACTGTGGTTTCTCCCAAAGGCCCACAAGTTACAACAAGCATGGTCCCCACAGGTGGGGGATGTCAGGCCTTGAGAAAGGTCCTTAGGTTGTTGTGGTATACCCTTGAAGGGGATTTCAGAAGCCTAGCTGCTTTTTGTCTGTTTCTCTGTGGTTCACCACGGGTGTGTGTGTGTGTGTGTACACGAGCATGCACGTGTGTACTACTTAAGGCTTTTACCATGAAGATACTATGCTATCTTGCCACAGGCCCAAAGCAATAGGGCCTATCCATCATGGATGTAGGCTTCTAACACTGAGCCAATACAAACATTTTCTCTTTTTAAATTGGTTATCCCAGGTATGTGTTACAGTGATGGGAAGCTAACATGAGTTTTGAAGTCTTGTCTTTGAGATCACCAACCAACAATAAACAAAGTGTGAGGTCCTCCCTGAATGGTCCAGCCTGTTTTTTAAATTTTACTTTTATTATTTTAAATTACATGTGTGTGGGAAGGTATGTGCAGGAGTCTGCATAGGCCAGAGGTTCTGGATGACCCCAAAGCTGGAGTTATAGAAGCCACCCCATGTGGGTGATGGGTATTAAACTCAGGTCCTCTGGAAGAACAGTATGTGTGTGTGTGTGTGTTTTAAGAACTCCTTTTTTTAAAGATTTATTTATTATGTATATGAGTATATATATTATGTATATGAGTGCTCCATCTGCAGGTACACTTGCAGCCAGAAGAGGGCATCCGATCACATTGTAGATGGTTATGAGCCACCATATGGTTGCTGGGACTTGAACTCAGGACCTCTGGAAGAGCAGGCAGTGCTCTTAACCTACCGAGCCATCTTTTCAGACTCTGGTCTTAGTCTTATTTTTTTGATTGATGTTAGTTCCAGGATGAGCTTGGGTGTACATATTAAAACAGGGTTTGGGCTGAGGAGATGGGTCTATTGTAAAGTGAATTATAAGCATGAGAGCCTGAGTTTGACTCCACAGAATTTATGTTTAAAAATTTAAAAGCTGGGCAGTGACACACACTTGTAATCCCAGCTCTGGGGAGGACAGAGGCAGATCCCCTGGACTCACTAGATGGCCTAGCCAAGTCAGGCAAGTCAAAGACCCTGCCATGTGCACACATGTTCATGCATACATGTATACACATGTACTCATGCAAACACAAAATAGAATGTAGGCATTGGTATTCAGGTATGGCAAGGCAAGTCCACAATTGAAAAGACAGCTTGTGATAACTCAGTTTCCAAGAGAAGCATGGCTTGAGGACCTTTATTATGGTTTCCATGGGAAGGTGAGGCGCAGAGGAGGCAGGCTGAGGATGGGCTAGTTTGAATCATCTCAGAAGACTCTAGAGTGGCAGAGCTCCTCATGGTTGTTTGCTGCTCAACCTGGAGTGAGTAGTGGGGAACAGTGGCCTTAGGTGGGAAAGTCTGATATTAGAGTTGGCTAGGACTGTGGCTCATACCCCTAAAAGGTGCTCACGGGTGATCTTGGTACATCTCTGGGCATTAACTGGTTCCATGTGTAGCAAAACATCACATTACAGCATCAAAACCCCTGGCTGATCCAGTTATTTAAGGACTGGCCATGTAACTTTGGGGGGCTTATTGTGAATCTCAATCTCCTCCCGTGGCTCTCAAAGTGACCGTTTGCTATGAATGAGACACACAGGCAGGGGATCAGTAGTGTTGGCAAGAACTAGTGCTCTCTATACACACGTGTTTATTATAATAAGTGGCAGGACCATGAGCACTGACCCAGACACCGTTTAAAGGGAAGGATCACTCCCTGGTGTTGAGTGATGAAGGGCATGTGTGCTGTTCCAATACCTGGCTCTCCTGATTGGACAGTGGTCTCCTCTGTAGCCAGAAATTTCTTTTTTCTTTTTATTATTGTAAATATCCACAGAGGCACTGGGCAGTCACTCTTATGAGTCTGTAGATTGTGCTAAATCCATTTACCCTGGAGACCCAGGAGAGCACGTTGTTTCCATACATTTCACCAAATAGATGAGTAACCCTGCTTTCTCTGAAAGTCTTCCATCTGCTGATGAATGGATCAATTTCCCATTAGCCTTTAAGAGTGGTGCTAGGAAGAGTTAGGTTTGGAAATCTTAGTATTTAAGTTCCTCTCCCAGGTGCAATTTCTTCCTTTCCTCCCTTAAATAAATATTTATTATGCCCAAGACACAGTGAGGGAGCAACTTACACAGAAAAATGTAATGGAAGGGAATAGGACACACAATGCTTCACTATGGTGGCCAGTGTTTGCTCTTGCGTGAGGTCTCCATTTCTGTAAATGCTGAAATGAAAATACTGATGGGTGAAATGTGCCGAGACAACTAGCCTGAGTCCAAACGAGAGAATGGCTGTGGCAGACTGCAACTGGTCTCCTCTGTCATAAGTTTACCTCCTTTCCACCTGCATTGTCATCAGACCAGAGAGACAGAAGCTCTTAAGACTAGTCGAGTGATTAATAATAGCATAATAACAACACTCCAAATGCCCATCACTAGCTGGCCCTGCTTCTCTGATGCAAAGTCAGTGGCAAGGGAGGTTCAGACTAGGGAGATGCTTTTTACAGGTCTGGGCTGCACGCTGTGTTCCACAGAGACAGAGCTGAAGCACGGAAGAGCCCAGTGGGCCTGGGAAATTCTGCGCTTCACTGTGTGAAAGCAGCCATAATACAGGAGAGAGCCTGAGAAAGCATGTCACAAGATCGCATCCCAAGCATTCTCTGTGCACATTTGAAGGTTGGACTGCAAGAAGGTCAGTGTGTTGAAGATGTAGCAAAGGAGACAAGACCTTCTACAAAAGAGAGAGGAAAACCATCTCTTTCCTACAAGGGAACCAAACAGGATCCAGATAGGTGCAGGAGGCCCACTTCAGCCTCCTTGTCCTGAGTACTGCCTCCACTTCCCAGTATGAGAATCCAAGCGCCTCTATCAGTGATGCTGCAAAGAACCAGGAGAGATGTGTGCTGAAGAGCAGCCTTAGGAAAGTAAACAACTGAGGTGAAGAAAAATACATGAAGGCAATTGCAGAGCCAAAGGAAACCCTAGAATAGCAAGAGGACAGTCACCCAGCCCTAGAAGGGAAAAAGACAAGGAGGAGAGGAAAATTCAATTAGTGAGGAGGAAGAAGATGGAGATGATGAAGGTCAGTAGTAAGTTCTACCAGAGTTTTTTCCAAGTCTATAAAGCAGTCAGATACCCCGTTTATAACCCCTTTTTTGTGTGTGCACGCACAGGCGTACATAAGCTACAAGTCAACATCAAGTGCTGCCTCTACCACTCTCACCCTATTTTTTTGAGGCAGGTGGTTCACTAAACCTGGAACTTGTCAGTTTGGCTAGACTGGTTGTCCTGCAAACTTATAGATGGATCCTCTTGGTCTCAGCCTCTCCGGTGAGCACTGGAACCAAAGACTGGTGCACATGCCGGCACTGGAATTACAGGCAGGTGCACATGCCCATCCTTCATGGTTGTTATCAGACTGAACGCAGGTCCTCACTCTGGGCATCAGGTGCTTTACTGAGAGTCATCTCCACAGTCCCTGGACTTCCTTCTTTTAAAGAGATAAGAAAAAAAAGAAATGGAAAGCTATGTAAAATTGTTCTTTAAAGTGTGCAGTGTTTGGGCTGGAGATATGGTTCAGTGGTTAAGAGAACTTAATGTTCTTAAAGGGGACCTGAGTTTGGTTCTCAGCACCCAGGGACTCTGATCTGATACCTTCTTCTAGCCTCCATGGGCTCCCTCTCTCTCACACATACGCACACCGCCAATCCTTAAAAATGCAGTGTTTCCTCCTTTTGCACAGTTAAGACACTACAGGATGTATCTTTAGGTAGCCATGTCCTATTGTTAAAAGCCACAGACCTTGCCTTGTAAGGTAGTTGCTGTAAACAAATGAAAATGTAAAGCAGGCTCTTGGTACACAGTCCAAATAATTACACACAGGGATGGCAGCTTTCCACTGGAGGTGTCTTTGCTCCACCTCACAGGAAATCACTGTCTTGGTAATGGAATACCACTTCAATTGCAAAATTTAAAAAAAAAAGGTTGTAGCTGTTGGTATTCCCAATTTCTCTAAGTAAATAGATTAAAATCAAAACAAACAGAACAAAACAAAAAACAGGCCAAGATCTGTCTAAACTTGGTCCCTAGAGCTTCCCTTCATGTGTGCACCAGCCAAATCAAAACACCTGGCTTTTCTCAGTTTCCGATTCGGTCATCCACTCTCAGCATGGCACACAGGCAGCATCTGCAGTGAAGTCAGGGGACCTGGTTTAGCAAAGAGCTTAAGTTTCTGAAGCTGAAATTCTTCATCTTGAGGCAGGGCTGATGGTACCCACAGTCAGTGCAAGCCTCCAGCCCTTGCCTACACCTTCCACGGATCTATGGGTCTCCTGTAGCTTCCTTTGGTGTGTATAACACGGGGTACACTCTTGCAAATACACCTTCCTGTGAAAAAGGACAATTCCCTTAATGATTTCCAAGTGCCTCAGCTTTGAGTCTTCTGCCCTTTATATCCTTGGGCTAGAAGTAAACCTAGTGGTTTTCAATTTTATTTACTTTTGTAAGAAAACCGTTCAAGGTGGCTCGTGGGTAACCAGGCCGGACAACAAGCTCACTTTTGCTGGGGAATCAAAACCCAGACCTTCCCCTCTCCCACTTGATTCCCTTGGGAATGAAACCCAAAGACACCCCACCCACTTCAGTGATTCTGACAGTAGAAAGAACTAAGAAACACAGTCACTGCACCAGCAACAGGAGCAGACAACACAGCAGCAAAGGGAAGCTGCAACTGACAGGAGAAAGTTCCCTACAGCACAGACCGTCAAGGCGGGTCACCATGGCCTTTAAGCCCTTGTTTGACCCTCGGTTTTTGAAGCACCTGGTGTTCTCTGGGCCCTCCTAACAGACTTACCTCCCATAGCAAATAATAGCCAAAGGCAGGTTAGATTCTGGCAGAGAAGACCAAATCACTCTGCTTGTTAGTGAACACAGTGAAATCAAGGCAAGGCCGGAAGTAGCAGGGCGTGGCCTAATCAGCTGGGTAAGTACTTCCTCTTGCTGGAGAGAGGGTATCAGGGGAACCTGCAAGTGGACTAGCTCAGGGTCCACTTCCCTTCCTCTTCCTCCCGCACATTCTGCTGAGTCCACACCAGCCCCCAGGGCTGCCGGTGACAGTGCCCAGAGGTTCTCTGCTCACGGGCTTCCCAGGAGCTTCAGGTAAAAGCCCAGCCTCTTAAAATGCTCTTGAGACCAGTAACTCACAGATGCTTACAAAGAATGCCACAGCAGGCAGAAAGTTTAATCAGGATCTGGGCGGTCAGGGGACCAGTCTTCCACCAACCTTCCTAATGATGCGACCTTTTAATTCTCCTCGTGTTGCGGTGACCCCCAACATAAAATTATTTTCGTTGCCACTTCACAACTGTAATTTTGCTACTGTTATGAATCGCAATGTAAATATCTGCCTTTTCCGATGGTCCTTTGGGGGTCGTGACGCACAGGTTGAGAACCGCTGCTACACTGAGCCCAGGAAAGAGTCAGCCTGAGAGAGGGTCAGAGGTGGAAGGAAGAGGGGCAGCATGGTGCAAACTGGGAGCCTGGTGAAAGCCTGTTTCTCTCACTTCAACCACATGCTGTGCTAACAACCAGCAGTTGAGGAGTACGCCAAGGTCAAAGCTGCTGATAATATTCATGGGCCTGTAGAGGTCCTGGACTGCATCCTTGTTTAAGACAATTGAGTGTTCTTCATCCTCCTACATCTCAAAAGTAACTTTGGAGGTCACGTCGTTCGGGCACACTCCCTCACTTTATGTGTATTTTTAATATGAACTCGTAAAGTACATAGGAGCCAGGGCAACTGTTTAGGCATGAAACCATTCTGACCTCATTTCCTGGAGGACCCTGCTAATGTAAACAGTGGCACCCACGACCTCAGGTGGAAGCTTCCCACAAGGGAAGCTACTTTAGCTAAGCAATACTCCTCATGGTGGCTCAGTGTGATGTGAGCCCTGGTGAAAGGGACCCTGCTGTATCTCCTGAGAGGTTGACCTTTGCAGAAAATCAAACACTTTTATGGACAAAGACACTTTGTGTTTTTCAAAGGTTATTGAATTTAAATTTTCTGTATTTGTATATGTTCATTGTACTATATTTCATTATGATATTTTCATACATATATATCAAGTAGCTTGGGAAAGGACACTTTAATATGGAAGCTACTGGGATTGGAGAGATGGCTCAGCAGGTAGAAGTATGTCATGCTCTTGCAGAGGACCTGAGCTCAGTTCCCAGAACCTATGACTGACAGCTCACAACTGCCTGTAACTCCAGTTCCAGGGCATCTGACCTCTTTGGGCACCCACACTCATGTATATATTTCCCCCCCTCCACACTCACACACACATACACACACACACACAATCTCACACTCAACATACACTCACACATACACATACACTCACACACACACCTGTACATAATAAAAAGTTAAATCTTAGAAAAAGAATGCAGTTATTTGTACAGTAAAAATGAATTTACTGTAGCTAAAGATCCATGTAGTTCAAAGACATTTTTAAAATTAAAGTTTCAGTGGCCGTCTCTTATGAATGTCCAGTTGTCCTTACTGGGGAACTGGAAAAGGAGCCTTCCCTGAACATGGCCAAGGTCAGGGGTTCTGTTTTGAGGCTGCACATCCGGACAGCTGGAATGTCTTAGTAATTATAAGTTCCTAGTCCACCCAAGAGCAGTCCTCTGGGTTGGGTGTAGGCCTCTGCCCTGAAGACAACCAACTGCATGCTTCACCTCTACTGTGTAATCTGAGGACCACTGTACAAGGGAAGCCACTCTGGCTCCAAACTACACAAAGAGTAACTTGATTTTTGGTACCTCTAAAATGGAAATTGAAAAGATTTTTTTTAATATTCTCAAGCTTTTTTCCTCTTTCTCCACCCACCTAAGTGTTAATTGAAATTCCAAGTGACCCAGTAACCACAACCCTTGTTCCTGGCCAGTTAATGCTCAGACTGCCAATAATGCCACATTTCTCCTTCTACCTCCTCCCCAGAGAACCATCTCCCCTAACTTACTGGAAACAGCGACTTCCTTCCCTGCACTCCCTCTTCCCCAATAGATAAAACACTCTTCAGCTTCCTTAGAGCAAATACATAAATAACCTTGATCCTAAGTCCTTAAAGTTCCTTCTCATTATAGTCAAACTTCTTGAGGAGTCATTAGCGGGGACTGTTGATCTCTCACCTCCCCTTTATCCTGTTTCGGTGTATTGTTACCTGGCCTCTGGCTCCATCAACCCACTGAAATTGTTCTCACCAAAGGCACCAAACAATTGCCTCTTGCCGATGCCTTGTGGCACACGTCAGGAATCCATATTCCCCAGTGGCCTGTCCAGACCCCTAGAACCGTCTCACCCACTGTTCCCTACTTGTCAAACTTTCTGCCCACATGTTCTTTTTGATTCCCACCCCTGGGCCACACTTTCTGTCTTCTCTCTGCCTTTGCTCATTCTTTCCCGTGTGCCTGGAATGCCTTCCCTGTGGCCTTTACTCTTGTGTCTCACACAACTTAGCTTGGGTTCTCCTCAGTCTGTTGAGATGATAAGAATTACTTCTTGCTTTTAATGAAAGCGAAAAAATGACTTCTGACATTGGGACGCACCCTAACATTTCCTGTGTTACACCAATAGATGTCCCCACTGTAGAAGCTCAGGAACTTGGTGCTGCTTGGCATTCTAAGGGAAGGTCACATTAGATCCTTGTGCTGATTCTGTCAGTTGAAACAGTCTCTTCTACCTATGAGATGATTTTGTTAAGAAGCATCGGCCCCTCATTTGGGGGCCATAAGGTAAACACAAATCCTGGCGTCTCTACCTTCACTTTGTACGTTTCTCTTGACTTCCCGTTGGCTGCTGGATGGGTCACTTCTCTTGCTGTAATAACAGCAATTAGAGGAGAGCTTTGCTCTGCTTACAGTTAAAAACCATGGCATTGTGGTGGGGAAGGCATGTCAGCAGGAGCCAGAGACTACATGGTCACATGTTATTTACAATTAGGAAGCCCAGAGGATATAGAAAGGGACACTGAGCTATAATATCCCAGGACCCCAGGCTGCCTCCTATGACCTGCGTTCTCCAACAAGGCTGCACCCCCTAAGGGTTCCACAGCCTTCCCAAACAGCACCACTATCTGGGGACTGAAAGCTTTAAACCCAGGATTACATTTCCTATTCAAACTGGCATGCCTGTTCATCTCTGCAGGTCCACACTAGTCATTCAAGAGCTTCTGACCAGGCTGTCTCTTACACTGTTTTGAGGCTAAAGGCACAGTGAAAAAGTATTGTCCCGAACTCGTGATCATCTTAGGTTCCAGGAACAACACAGCCTTGTAGGACAGAGCCCACGAGCCCCCCATCTACACCCAGATGAAATCAGTTACTCATGAGGCCATCCCTGGGAGCAGAAGTCATCTTCGGAGAAAACCTTGTCCCTTTAGTAATAAGGACTTCTGTGAACCGCCTTGCAGAACTAGAGCTGGGACAATGAGACTACAACTAGACTGGAACTGTTTAATTATCTGTACTTTTCCCTGTTCTGTTTCTTGCTCAGTTTAAACTCAAAGCTTATACCAATGCCTGTGGATAGATTGGGGGTGAGGGGAGGCACTGGATCCCTCTGTCTTTCCAACTGATCTCATTGAATAAATATCTTTTTCCCATTACTTCTCTCCTTAAATGGTGTTTGGGGCTGCTGGAATCTGGGCTTTTGTCCTAAAAACTCTGGAACCTATTGGATTTGGATGCTAGTAACAGGATCATTTTCTAGGGAGCCCTGTCTGAAATGAATAAAATGTGAAGTTCTGTTTAATGACATGTTTGTTCCTCCAGCACCGTATCTTCCTATATTTGCTCAGCATGAGAAGTATACCCATTACAATACAGATTTCTGGACCGCTCCCATACACAGGGCACCAGGCTGCCCAGGGCAGGGCTTGCTCATGACGTGTTCTATAACCTGATTACAACTTGACAGGTCTATGACTCATGGCTAACAGGACCTCTACCTGCCATTGTGCCAATTACCCATCGAAAGAACAGCACTGTGCTAGCTCAGCTGGAGAGGCTGGGATAGCTGGAAAATGTCAGGGTGAAGGAAACACTAAAGATTTGGTTACCAGCCTCTTCCTGGGTTAGTTCTTGGTTGGTGCCCTTTGCTTCTTCCAAAAGTGGACTTCTTCAATGCAGTTCTATCACCTTGCACCGAGTACTCACTGGAAATTAACCGTGTTTCCATGGTTAGTCGGCCGCCCGCTTGCTTCATTACCACCTGGGCCCCTGGTGAAAACGGGAATTTATGTAGGTGATTTTTTTTCTCCTACATAAACTGGCCTTAGGCACCAGGGATGGGATGCACATTGGAGGTTAAGTCAGAAAACCCACAGTCACAATGGCAGCATCAAGTGGAACCAGGGAGAAAGGGAGATGCTATCTGTTTCAGGGAGATCCACACACAGTGAACTACCACTAAAGCATCCTTGCTCATCTCAGAGTCTCAGGCCATCAGCCTTCCTGTCTCCAGTTCTTTACCTAAGCCAGGTTTCTAGCCCAGGGGCACGTGTTATTTCCAATTTAAATGGACATCACATATATACATAACATGGAATGATACATCAAAGCAATGTAGTATGAACAACTTTATAGTATAGTTGTTGCCTGAGGATAGTCATGCTTTTAGTCCTAGAACTCAGGAAGTCGGGGCAGGTAGTGGATATCTGTGAGTGTGAGGCCAGCTTGGGCTACACAGTGAGATTCTGTCTTTTAAAAAGTTGCCTATGTTTTTTTTTTCTTAATTAAGACAAATATGGAAATAGAAGCACACCTACAAAGTTTTGTATCTACTGCCAAATTGATGTTTTTCTCCTCTCAAAAGGCTGTCAATATGCAGCCAAATTACTTTTTATGCATTTATTTGCTTATCATACTAGTCCATACTACAGATAACAATATTACATTTAATACTTTGCATGTATTTGAATATTAATTAGATTAGACTGAATATGGCTGTCTTATTCTTAGGGGCAATTTGTCATTCTCTTTTGGTAAATATTACTGTCCTTTGGTCATTTTATTCTTTTTTTATTTTTAAAGACTTTTATTTTATCATTTTCAGGTTCTTACTATATAGAATTTTCTATGTAGCCCAGGCTGGCCTGGAATTTGAGACACTCCTGCCTCCTCCTACAAAGTCAGAACTGTGTACCATGTATATGGTTATGTAAAGCTCTCAACATATAAAATCTTAATGTTTTCTGTATTGCATCTTTTAAATATTTTCTCAGTGCTTTATTTAATTGCATTTCTTGCCATTCAGAAATTTGATTTTTTGTGATTATTCCTTTTCCTGATTTCCCTGCCAAGGAAACAAAGGAGGAGCTAAATTTTCCTTCACTTGCTGTGTATATAGGTGTGGGATATTTGATGTTAATAAGCCTTTATACAAGCTAAGAAGGCCAGCAGCTGTGCCTTTGGCCTTCACCTTCTGGCCTGACACCCTGCCTTCCAAGTTCTATGTGGTCACGTTTATCATTGTTTTCTTCTAGTACTTCTATGATCTCATTTCTCTCACTTGACTCTTCAATATGTCTGAAGTTAATTTTGATATATCGTGTAAGCTAACATTCTGTCCTTACCGAGGTCTTCAAGTGGTTAGCCAGCTACCCCTCTTCAAGCAGACATGTTATGACATCAGATTTAAAATGGTGCCTTGTCATTTCACTCTGCCTCCTCCCAGATTAAAAAAAAAATCAACAACAAAATAGGAATATTGGCTAAAGAAATGCAAGGATTCAGCTAACTCTACAACATGGAATTGAAGATGCTGGAAGCAAGCCACTTCTTGTTCCCAGAAGCCTTTAGACCGTTAATTTTCCCAGAGTGGTTAGAAAACTGTGTCACCTTTGCTTCATCTGGGAATTATAGGGGGGATGACCTCAGGGCTTATTTGACATTGTGTAGCAGGAGCTGCCATAGAAATCACCTTCTTTCCCTCCCATGGATAAAGAGAGAATGTAAATTTATTTCTAAGCTAAATTAAAAATATATAGGTATCATTAATAACAATATATATTTTATTCAATAGACAATCCACTGGCAAGCAAGTCAAGGTATATGCCCCAGCCTCATCATTAATGACTCAAAGTGGATTGGCATGGCACAGAACATCGTTGATAATGGTTCAGCATACAAGACAATTCCTATTGCTTTTATGAGTACAAGAATTATGGCCTAGTATGATGGCGCACACCTTTAATCCTCGCACTTGGGAGGCAGAGACAGGCAGATAGATCTCAGAGAGTTTGAGGCCAGTCTACTCTATACAGTGAGTTCCAGGCCAGCCAAAGCTACATAGTGAGACTCTGTCTTAAAAAAAAAATTGTCTTTTACATCACAAATATAATCTAGGATGAGATCCCCACTCTGTGGAAGGTACACGGGCTTGGCTACTTCCACAGTAGATCCTGAGTATGTTGTTCTTTGGGGGGTGAAGGGAACACCAGGTGTGGGAAAGGGGAACCAGCAACCCATGACGCAGTGTACTGTAGGCAGCTGGAGTGTAAGCCTGGAGAATCAGCGCCAGCATGGAATGTGTGTTGGAGGAGACACAGGAACAAGACACCAGGTCCCGTGCGTCATCGCTGCAGGGATTCACCTGGGTCCTAGTCCCTCACATGGCTGACCTGTGACACAGGTGAACAAAGCTAAACTCATGAGCCAGAGAAAAGCCCTAAAGAAAGCCTAACGCTGGGACCTGAAAGTCACGGTGGCGTGCCTTGAAGCAGATGGGATGGTGGGAGATGAACTGGACTTGGGAGCAACTGTTAGGGTTCCTCCTTAACGTCAAGTCCACCTTGCATGTGTAAGCAGTAGTACCACACACTACCCAGGGGCCAACTTCCTTCCTTCTTTGTTCCCTTAGAAGAGCAGGGCAGGAAGAGATCAAGTCAGCAGTCAGGAAACGTCTTTATGAGATCTTTGATGTGCATACTCTTCAAGTTTATTTAACTTTTAGGGGTTTGTGTAGGGTCTGTGTATCCCAGGCTAGCCTTGAATTTGATATGAAGCCAAGGATGACCTTGAACTTCTGGTCTTCCTGCCCCCATCTCCCCAAAGCCATGAGTTTATAGTCACGCCTGGTTTCTGTGAGGCTGGGGACTGAGTGCAGGGTCATCCAGGCTACGCGATGCTCTCCCAAGTGCGCCACACCCCAGCCTTATTTAACCTTTGACCCACTTGTTTGTTTAACATGTGAGCAGTAGCAGGAGTAATAATACTTTCTGCACAGTTTTACATACATCTTCTCACTGAGATCTCAAGAAAAGGCTTGTGAAATAACAGAAGTAATTTCTGTTCCTCAAAATTCTAGAATGTTCCAAACCACAAGAGAAAAAGTTTGTATGCTTAAGCCTCAGCTGGAATTATCAGCTCAAGAAACCAAGGAATAGCTCAGGTTCCAATGACTTCAGAAAGAGACTAAGGGGCAGGAGACACTTCCTTTGGGAGCTGGCTTGTCAGAGCTGCCACAGCCACAGCTGGTTTTTGGTTGCCCCCGAAGCCCAGCTATGTGTTTTGGCCTCTGATAGAGCCCCCCCCCCCCATCACATCAACATTATCCTTCTTGGAAATCATGGTTGCCAATGACATATAGTGTCAACAGCAATGAAGTTAGAAGGCCACATAGGCCCTGTCGCTTATTTTCCAAAGCATAGACTTTATTTCAGAGGAAGCATATTTGCTGTAGGAATATTCAAATGGAATACACAATGGAAGGAGAGAACCAACTTCTGCAACTTGTCCTCTGACCTTCATGTGCTTGCTATGGTACAAACACACACACACATACATGCAGACACACAGTTAAAAATATTAAATCCTGGAATTTTACCTGAAAGAACTGCTATGAGAATTTTAGTCACAGTGAACACACACTTCCACAGTGGAGGAGAAGGCGCTGGATCTACCAGTGAGACCCAGGGCTGCTGAGAGAAATGGCAGTACAACCTCCAAATCCCCCTGTGAGTGTCTTGCTCCATTTAGGAAAATGGCCTGACCTTGACAGTGACAGAGACCTCAGAACAGGATGTTTTCTGCAATCCTGGCTGGGTCTGTGGGTCTGAGCCAGGGCCAGAGACTCCAGTGACATTTCATGTCATTACAGCATCAGTAGAATTGTCCCTCAGAGCCAAACATCCACCAACTAGCTGTGTGTTCCAGGAAGGTAATCTGGGTTATGCTGGACCACCAGGTGCTGTGTTGCTCAAAGGACTGCTCTGTTCGATAGACTACAAACCAGTCCTGGGAGGCGAGGTATATTCAAGGGCTAAGGCCATTTAAAAAGGGTTCTTACTGAAGACAGATATACCTTTTTGGAGTAAATTTGGCAATAACTAACTATAACCATTAAAATGTTCATGTCTAGCCGGACGCAGTGGTGCATGCCTTTAATCCCAGCACTCTGGAGGCAGAGGCAGGCAGATCTCTGTAAGTTTGAGGTCAGCCTGGTCTACAGAGTGAGTCTAGGACAGCCAAGGATACACAGAGAAACCCTGTCTCAAAACAAACAAACAAAAAATCGTTCAGGTCCTTTGACTGTTGGTTTCACTTCTAAGAAATCATCTTAAGAGAATAAATTTGTATCTGAAGACATCTTCATTTAATGTTTCTTACAACTTAAAAAATAGTGAAATTCCCAATTAAGTGATGATTAATTACATTATGGAAATTTTATCAGATGGAATGAAATGCTTTGCAAAGACCTGGAAACAGCCTACTTCTAGAGTCACAGAGAAAATGTATCGTGTACTTGTGACTTTGTAAGGAAATACATGTGCATTTAAAAAGACTAATGGACACGTAACCAAATATAAACAGACTTCTGAATTAGTGGGATTATAGGTAATTTTTAAAGATTTCATTTTTAATTGTGTTTGTGTAAACATGGAGTTTGTGCAAGTGAGTGCAGAGCTCAGAGAGGCCAGCAAAGAATTTTGGGTACCTTGGAACTGGAGGAGTTACAGGCAGTTGTGAGCTATCTGATGGGGGCGCCAGAAACCAAACCTGGGTCTTCTGCAAGAAGCCTCTAAGCCCCCTCTCTGGCTCCTATGAGTGATTTTTTTAATGCTTTTATACATAGTTCTAAGTTTTCTATAATGAATACATATACCACTTATATTCAGTGAAAGAATATAGTTTTAACAGTTGTTTCACTGATGTGCTGGCTTGGAGACATCATACCGAAATAACCTTACCTAAATAATAACTAAATGACTGCATCTTCCCAGGGTGACTCGGGGCGACTCTGCCCTTCCTGAAATCAGCTGTCAGTTTGATACAACCCAGAATGACACGGGATTACCCAGATCAGACTGGCCATAGCTGTGGTATATTTTCTTAATTGCTACTTCATGGAGGAGGGCCCAGCCCACTGTGGGTAGTAGCGGCTAAAGGAGCTGAGCCAACGTTCTCTCTGAGTGAGGCCACTTCTTGTCCTGGGTGAGGCCACTTCTGTCTTGAAGGGAAAGTTGTGTTTTGCCCTGTGCTGTTTACCTCTAAAATGGAGCTACAGAGAGCATGGCAGACTTAATAGCCTTGTATATTGAAGAGTGGGGTCAACAGGTACACTGAGAATTGCTGAAAGGAGTAGGCTTATAGTGGCATATGGTCCCTCTCTAAGTATTTGAGTTTTTGCTTCCAAAGATAAGCTGTTTCCAAGCCCCACATGGAAGTGTATTCATCAGGTTTGAATTACCACAAATAAATGAGGCAACAAACTTCATAAAGAGAGGTTGTTGAGTTATAGTTCAAGGGCATGCTGCCTGCATCAGCTCAGTTTTGGTAATGTCAATGGTAGCACTCTGTAGTGGGAGGTGGCAGGTGGAGCAGGCAGCCACATCTTGAAGCAGGAAACAGAGAGAGGATGGGTGGAGTCCTAGAATACCTTTCTAAGCAGTATCTCACAATGAATGACCTAAGGATCTCAACTCCACTTCCTAAAAGTTCATAGCACCTCCCAATGCCTGACCTGAAGGACCAAACTTCAGCACCTTTGGTGGACATACTGTCCAGACCATAGCAGGAACCAGCGGTGGTCTTGTGCTGACAAGGTCAGGGTTTGACCTCATGTCCCTGCTGAGCTCCCCAGGCCCTCCCCATCTATGGAGAGCCTTGGTCAAAACAGTGGTTATGTTAGTATTGTGCTTGGTCGTTGACCCATCGTTCCCTTGATGGCACCACTGCAGATGCAGAATGCATTGCAGGAAACACACAGTCGAACTGGAGCACAGCCACACTGAGGTTCCACTGGCTGAATGCACCCGGGACTCTGGCGATGTTGGTGGCTGGGCTTTACTCAGCAAACTCAGCTGGGTGACTGTTCTGCATGTTGTCCCAGTGCCCACATGGCAGGTACCTCCAGTTCCAGGGTATCTGATGCACTGTTCTGGCCTCAGCAGGCACTGTATGCACATGGTGCACAGACACACATACAGGAAAAACACCCATGCACGTGAAAGTAAGGAAAGATTTTAAAAGAAGTAGCTGTCCCACTATGAGTCTACAAATTGCTTACAAACAAACAAGCAGCACTAATGAGCACGGCATACTTGGAAACTCCTGAACCTTGCAGATCTAGTCTGGGTAACAGCGAGAACTGGGGAGAGAGATCACACATGTTGTGAAGACCTGCTGCTGACATAGAGGAGTGTCCGGCAGACGCCAAGACCACCACTGAGGACTTTTTTTTTTCATTTGAAAATCAATGTATTTGGAAGCACCTGACTTACAGTCAGGCAGTGTTCAGCCTGAGAGCTGACAGAGCGTCCCTAAAGATTACCACTCAGCTCCCACTAAGCATCTGCTGTGGTAGGGAATTAGCTGTCTCTGCAGGAGAACACTCCAGTTGTGCACAGCTGGAGTCAGTGGAAAGCATGCCCAGAGGACTGTGCTGGGAAGAACACAAAAGAACAAGGGCTGTGACTCAAATTCAGAAGCAGAGAGCTTATAGCTATCAGAATACTATATAGGATTACTATGCCCAATTTTTTTATTATACCCAATATTTCCAATATTTCTTTTTTCCCTAACAAAGAATAGAAGATACAGACATACTTGCGTAGTGTTTGTTAGCACAAATGGTGCTGGGTCATAATGCTGGCCTGTTCTGCCATGCATTATTTTGTAGATAGATCTAAAAGTGATTTCTCTTTCTTATTGGTTACTGTTGGCTTGCAATAAAAGCTTCAGTCATCCAGCTGGCTGAATGGCTCAGGGGGTAAAATGCTTGCTGCAGAAGTGTGAGGATTCAAGTTCAGATCCTCAGCTCCTGTCTGTAAGCTAGGTGCATGTCTGTAACCCCAGCACTGTGGAATGGAGGCAGGAGGGTCGTGGAGAGACCTGCTGGGCATTCAAGCCCACTCAAAATTTTGAGCTCTGGGTTCAGTGAAAGACCGCTTCTCAAAAAATTAGGTGGAGGGCTGGAGAGATGGCTCAGAGGTTAAGAGCACTAGATGCTCTTCCCAAGGTCCTGAGTTCAATTCCCAGCAACCACATGGTGGCTCACAACCAGCCTCTTCTGGTCTGCAGGCATGCATACATACAGGCTGAATACTGTACACTAATAAATAAATAAATCTTAAACAAAATCAGTTGGAAAGTGATTGAGGAAGACATTGATGGGGAGCTCTGGCCTCCATATATGTGCACCAAGATGTGTATAAAGCTCTAGTTACATAACACTACATTCATCTCAGGACCTCTGCTAGACGGTTTGTGTTAAGGAATTGACAATAATTTAGACCTGGTTGGTAGCAGATTGAGGAAAGCAAAGATGGGGAAGCCAGTGAGCCTCATTGGTTAATGGGTTCAGTAGTTCTACTTGTTAGTTCCTGTTGTAGGAATGTTATATGTCTCTCCAGTTGAAGCGCATGCCCCTTAAGGGCAGGGCTCACTCATTAAAGTTCATTGTAGTTCGCACACTGAGCACACAGACAACCTCTCAGCATGTGCTCAATAATTATTTGTGGAAAATTGTGTAGCGATAACATCTTAAGCAGGCACTGAGGAATTGATATAATCGGCAGTGATGTGATCATCAGCCCTTAGTTCTCCTTACTTATAAAACGTCCTAATTCCAACAGTGCTTTGTGTTTAGTTAGCCCCGTGACTTGTACCAACTTAACATACTTTAAAGTTTTGTGTTCATAAAGTGCTCTAAACAAGATCCTCTGTTCAGGAACTGGAAAAAAAGTTCTCTAAAAGGCATTTAATTCTTAGTGGAAAAAAATAATATTAACAAAAGCATTGTGTGCACATTTGAATAGCAATTTGTTCAAGAAATGGGACCTTTACAGAAAATACATGTATAGCACTGAAAGGCAAAATGACGGGTCTGTGTGGTCGGAATTCAAACTGAGATTGGTTTCAAATGTGCGCTGATGGTGTCTTGATTTGATTGGGGGAGGGAGGTACGTAGGGCTCTCGGTGCTTCCGAAGGTGATTTCTCTGCTGCGTAGGGTTAGTGGTCAGGGCAGCCATTCAGGCTGACAGAACCCTGGACTTGTGTGGCTTCCGTGATGGGGACAGGGACGTGGTTGACTTGAATATTCTTCAGACAGCCGAAAAATGAGTTCCACACAGGGAGTGTAAGCATTTTCAGTTTGTCTGAGAGAGAAAAGGAAGAGGCACTTGATGGATAGCTCCTACCATGAAATGAACGCCCAGAGACCCAGAGGCACGGCCCACCTGGCCATCTCCTGACTTCCTGCCTGCTGTGATAAGCTGCTCTTTGCCTCCAGAGAAGGAACTCCCACAGCCTGAATCAATAGATAATAACTCTCAACTCTGCTACCTTTTATGGATTATGAAAGGACTATAAAATTAACAAGCAGACTACCTGAAGGGTCATAAAATGAGAGAATGAAAAGGCCCCTTTCCAGTTAATGTTTCAGTCTTTGAACGTGATTCTATCCCAACCAGCCCAATTCTCCCATTTGGATTCAACAGTCAACTCAATGCCTGGGGAAGAGAGACCATTAATTTTCATCAGCTTTCTTGATTGTTTGCTGACATAGGCCTGCTAGCTTAATGGAGCCTCTTAAGGGAGGATTATAAATGACAGGCTTGGGACCAGGGGAAGCAGTAGCCATGTGGCCTGCACTACCCTGCCATATGCCCAGATCCTGAGGCAAAGAGCCTTGTCACCTCCACTGTGCACCCAGGGCTGGCCTTCTCTCTACTCATGTGTTGGGGCACCTTAGCTGTTGGGTAAGGAAAAAAATGTCAAGAGCCACTGGAGTGTAACATGGGTGTAGAAGTTGGGACTAGAGTTACTTACCTGGGACACCGCCAATGTGTAGTGCCACTCGGGTGCTATTAGGTGGAAAGGAAAGCTGCCCAGCTGTGTAGCTGTGGTCTGTGTCCAGTTCCACATGCAGGATGTGCTGTTTAATGGAGACTGGAAGAAAGGGAGCTGGTTAGGTCTGTCACCTGAGGAGAGGTCTCCCACTGTCTAATATCTGCATTCTTGTGTCTCATTGTCTCTGAACTCATTCCCACTGGGCCCTAGGGGGAACTGTTTGAAGGCATTTTATCAGCATTGGGTTAGAAATTCAACACACTACCCAAGAGCAGCCAGGGATTGGTGTTCTATAGATATTACTAAATTGGAGCAGCCAGGGGTCGGTGTTCTATAGATATTACTAAATCGAATCCCTAAAATGAATCCATAGGGTTGAGGAGATAACTAAGGTGGCAAAGTGCCTGCCTTGCAGATGTGAGGATCTGAGGGGAAGCTCTCAGATTACCTAAAAACAAAAAAATGCCGAGTCTGGTGAGTCTGGTGGTGGTCTTCCGCAATCCCAGTGTCAGGGAGGCAGAGGCAGGCAGATCTTTGGGGCTCACTTGCCAGGTGGCTGAGACTGTTAGCAAGCTCCAGGTCTATATGACCCTGTCTCAGAAACCAAGGTGGTTAGCACCTGAGGAATGGAAGGCAAGTTTGGCCTCTGCCTCCACAGGCCATGTGTGTACACATATTCCTGCGTACACAGGAACACAAATGCACACACAGTGAGTCTGCAAAGACCACATCATTACACCGCTCACGTAAGAGACTCATGGGGCTGAGCAGAGGTCACCCTGAAGAGATGGAACCCACGCTCTGGTCTCGTGTCTCCAGAAGCCATGTTCACGTGATCTGACTTCAGGCTACTTTCTCAGAAGCCAGGGTCAGTCCCTACAAACTTTGACCCTCACCACAAAAGCTCTCCTACCTTGATAATTGTATCTAACTGAAAGACCATTAGCTTTCAGATTAGCCAAGAAGGATTACTTTTACAAAAAGATGTTTCAGCTCAGTTATTTCTACCCTTGATCTTAGCCAAAAGCTGAGAAGAGATAAAGTTTGTTTATTATTTACTTCCTTGTTGACAGGGTCTCATCCTGGCCTCAAACTTGCTATGCATCTCAGGATGACCTTGAACCCCTGATGCTCTTTCTCCTTCCCAGAGCTGTGATCCCCGGTGTGCACTGCCATGTGTGGTTCATGGGGATAGAACCCAGGGCTTTGTGCTTGCTAGCCAAGCATTCTGCCAACTGGGCTACATCCCTAACTCCAGGCTCGTGTACCTCTAAGCTAATGCCTGCAAGTTATTGCTTAGGCAACAGATTCTGAGAGGATGTGCTTACTTTCCACCATTGCTCTGTTTGAATAGTTTGAATTAATCTTGAATGTTCACTGTAGATCAGATGCAAGCTATACACTTAATACATACTCCTTCATTTAACTTTCACAAGCCTATACCATTTTTAATGTTCATTTTACAAATGAGAAAACACAGGTAAGAAATGTCTAAGTAATTTGCCCATGTCACAAGAATAAGAGATGGAACTTAAAGCTAGCTTTTCTTTTTCAGATTGTGTGTGTGTGTGCCTGCCTGTCTGTCTGTGTGTATATGTTTATGAGTGCAGTGGCTGAGAAGCCAGAAGAAGGCACTAATGCCCTGGATTTAGAGGTGCAGGTGGTTGTGTGTGGGTTCTGGGAATCACACTCAGGTCCTCTAGAAGAGCAAGAAGTGCTCTTCCCCACTCATTCATCTCTCTACCCCCAGAAACTTGACTTTGTTGTGGTGGTTATTGTTGTTCCCAAGGAGTTCAGAGCCAAAACTTAAACCACAATGCTATTACTACCATAAACACTAAAACAGCTTATCAATTTTCTGGGTGGGGCTAGGCTGAGAGAAATCTTACATACCCCAAACTCAGCACACTATGGGGAACTAGAGACAACAGCCATGAAAGACTCTAAGCACATTTGGGGTTGAAATAGATAAGAAAACTGGGGGTGGGGAGGAGGGCTGGTTATAGCGCCTGGTCCAGCCCAACCCTACCAGAGGATGGACTGAGGCTGCCTTGGAGCTGTTCAAACACAGGTCCAAGGATTTCCCTGTGTGTATGTACCGAAGGTTACCAATATCATACCTGCCACTGAGTGCCACTGTCCATCACACAGAGACTGCTTTGGTGTGATTGATGTCAAGGCCCCACCTGCTTCACTGTCCACAGAGGCTGTGACCTGAAACACACATGCATCTGGCTATTTCCTTCAGAGGGGCACATGGAGCCAGCCTTTCCCTGTCCTCTTCCCTGCATAGAGGAAGCCTGAGAGCATGGTAAATGCTGGCCTGGACTCTTGTACCAGGTGACCACACAATGCCCAAAGCTGCCAAAGAATTTCTCTCTCACACTCCTTCCAGGCAAACTAACCAAACTATAAATCCAGGCCTTGCCTAGAATTGCTGGCAACAGCAACGAGAATGCCTCACTCTTCCCTCTGCCCTCAGAGGTTACTGACAAACATCCACCATTCTCTTCAGCAATTGGTAGATGCTGTGGACTCTGCTGACACATCTGAAATTTGAAAGTCAAAACTGCTGGTGGGGGTCCACACCTGCTGTGAGGGCCAGCCAGTTATAATAATGTCCCCCAGGGCACGCACACCAGAGGGCTCTTGTCCCAGACATTGAGCTACAGATTGCATTTGACAGGGCATGTGCCAGGTGCCAGGGGTTTGTACATGGTTGGCAGAATCCCACCTTCCCACTCTCCAGGTTGGGGACTCCTTCATGATCTTCCAAGGGCCAGGTCAAGTTGAATAAAATGAGAAGGCTAAAATAACTGTGTTTATAAATAATTTACATCTAATTTGCCTGTACCTACCTAGGGCAGGCCACTCTCAAGCAGGTTTTGAGTTTTTGCAGTTAGGAAGATCACCAAGTCTTGATTTTGTTTTCTTAGCATCACTTCCTTTCTGGAGACTGTCCCTGAAGACCCTCCCTAAAACTCTCCTCTGAAAAAGCCAGCCACCATGTGCACACCACCCACGGGCCCTAACACACACAGGCAGTTGCTTCTTCCTCTGCATGGCTGGAGACTCAAATTGAGTTGATGTCTAAGCATGAGGATCTATGGGCAGCCATCATTTGCTGGGGAAGGAGTGTCATTTTCTTCATAGTTGTAGGCACTGGCAAGCTGCCTGTGCTCCTGGAAATGACCCTCACCCATGCGCCGGTGAGTCAAACCAGCTGAGCTCACTGGGTCCAGAAACAAAAGGAAAGTAGCAGAGGGGAGTAGGAGGGGCCAATCATGGGTAAATATGGTCTAAATTTATTATGCTCATACATAGAAATGTCATAAGGAAACTCATTATTGCATATAATTATATGATAATTAAAAACTTTAGGATCATGACATGGAAACTGGGGGCCAGGAGTGTAGAAATAGACTGAAATAAACTCCTTACATAGAGTGTCAGAGACTCTGGGTTTGATCCCTGGAAATAGAAAAATAAAACTATTCTAAGAGTTTGAGCTCTCTTACTGTCATCTGGGACACTCTCCCCCATTTTTAATAAACTGTAGAAAGCTAAATGAAAGAAAATGATACGACATTCATCTTTGACTCAAGGCCTAAGCTACAGAGGGGATTGCCAGAAAAAAAATTTCATTTTAAAGAGCTATAACATGGTTGTCGAAAATATGATTATTGACTCAGACCTGTGAGTGATAGAAACACAAGGCAGCAAAAGCATTAATGGAGGGAAGGGTTCAGGAAAAGACAAGGGAGAGATAGTGTGGGAGCCAACGGCTGGCTTGGCCACAGAGACCACAGCACAAAAACTTGCCAAGAGAGAACAAAGGGTCCAGAGTAGATTCTGTGGGCTCAGGGCCCTAGGCATGGATGTGACTGGATGGAGACATGGAGGGTGAATTTAAGGAGGGGTATAACCATGGGCAGGGTGTGGGGCATTTCCTCTAATCTTGACAAAAGCCCTAGGACTGAGAATTAGCCACATTTGTCTGCAGCCATGCTACCGTGAGTGTATCCAATCTTCTGACCTCAGAAGCTATGCAAGGTCTGGCCTGGTCAGTCCCGGATGGTAGAATTATTATCTGCATTTTATAGACACTGAAACTAGGCCTGGTGGAGTTTGAGCAGCTTCCCTAGGACCCTTTAACAAATGGTATTTCCAGAATTCAGTTCAATTCATTGGAGGTTTCCCAATTTTAAAGATGAAGCAGAGAATACGATGATGATGACTTGCTAATAAAAAAATGGAAAGTTAATCTCCAAACCAAGTCTCTAGGTATAATATTGGATTCCACCTGTCCCCTACCTTCAGACCTACTGAGTCTCTGTTAGTGGACTCTGGCTGCCTCTCCTCTCCCATGCAAGCATCTTGCTACATACCTTTCCTGCCTCCATGTAAACACTTAAGTGCTGTCCAGACTGACTCCCAATGTGTATTAAGATCCCAGTGAGACTTCTTGGGCGAATGCTGAAAGTGAGCTTAAGCTCTGGCCCCAGAGACACAGAATTGGCTTCCAAAAGAAAGAAAAAGAAACAGTTAAACACCATGATTAAGGACAAAGGACAGAGTTTTTCAGATTTACAGACATGAACTCAACCAACCGCTCCTTACCCAGGACCACATGGCCTCCTCCTTGGGAGAAATAAATGCCTTTTTCCAAAGAGCCACCCAAGCAGGGAGACACCCCAAATCTCGCAGAAGGGGAATCCAGGGGTTTTGAATCCAGCTGGAAGTTCTTCAGGCACCCCACAAAACTGTGTTGGGGGAGGCTCTGTAAGGAAGTAGAGGATAAAAAGTTGATGGCGTGTAACTTCCAGAGACGCTAAGGTAAAGGTAAGCTAAGGTGAAGGACATCTAGTTTGACTGATGGAAGAGGTTCTAGAAGATTCCTTCTTTCTGCTTCAGAGAGTCAGGGGTCCTGACTGTTTCCCTTTGGATTCTTGTCACAGTGTCCAGGCAAACCTGTAAACCAGAGGCTTGGTGGGAGGTTAAAGTTTGAAGGTGTCACTTAACCAAATGCTAGGGGGCAATTGGAAGTCACTAGTCTGTGCTCAAATAAGAATGAGGAGAGTTAGCCTGTCTCTGGTTCACGCAGACTGAGCTGCAACATGGGGGAAATTCCACCTCACAGTTTAGAGACCTCACCACCCTTTGTAGGTGCAGACCTTTTCTTAGGGCTTTGTGAGCCAGCATGATAGCTTAATGCCAGTCAGCTGACTGAAAAATGAATGAAAAATGAAGATGGTATCAAAATGATAAAGTGCAAGATGGCTTCCTGCATTGATTGTTGTTAGGTTTGGGGTACTACCAACAAGCCACAAGTCCTGTGGAGTCCAAAGAAGATACTGTGCACCTCATCAGTACCTTTGTGGGGTACCCCCTGACTGCCTGAGGTGGGCCTCAAACAACAGTTCCCAATCTGGACCCAGGTTTCTGAGGCTCAAAATACTTTGTATTATATAGGTGTTTGGTGTGTGCACATCACCCCGCCCCCACCCCAACTCCTACCCTAGGGGAAGGGACTGTAGCACATTTGCCAAATTCTCAAAACATCCCTAAAATCCCCAAGTTTTAAAGATATATATATATATATAATTTTGTTGTTGTTGTTGTTTTGTTTTTTGTTTTTCGAGACAGGGTTTCTCTGTGTAATGCTCCTGGCTGTCCTGGACTCACTTTGCAGACCAGGCTTGCCTCGAACTCACAGATATCTGCCTGTCTCTGCCTCCCGAGTGCTGGGATTAAAGGTGTGCACCACCATGCCTGGCCCTAAAGAAAATGTTAAGGGAACAGGGTGACCTTAGACATGCTCCTGGTGCTGGTGGCAATGTCAAGTGGCTGGCAAGCCCTCCTTATGAATTAGTTTTTTTTTATGATGGTTAATATTGTCTCCTTGACAGGATCTAGAATCATCTAATAGATAAGCCATTGCACATATCTGTGGTGTGGGGGTTTCTAGGCAGGGCCAATTGAGGTGAGAAATCCACCCTAATGCAAGTGGCACCATCCCATGGACTGAGGTCTTCATGGAATAGAAATGCTACAGTGCCTAATACAATCTCCTCATATTTATCATGCTAGAAGACAGACTTCTATATCTGAAATCAAATGCAGACACCACAAGACAGGCCATGACCCAATACCGAATCTCCAGGGCTGGCTGCAGTTCTGTTCTGCTGTTCGGCAGCAATACTGGATTTTATATTCCCACTGTTGGAATCTCAGCTGTCCTAAAGGCCATGGTAAAAGCATGCCTGCCTATGGCATTCCCGGAAGGCTGTACACCCTTTGGGAAGCACTGAGCCCACTGGTGGCATGCTCATTCAAGGGGGCACTGGGATCTTGGTCCTCCCCTCAATTTTTTGCTTCCTTACCACTTGAAGGTGTGTAGCTTTGCCCCTTTGGACAACCTCTGCTGTGATGTCCTGCCTTGCCGCAGACCCAAAGCAACTTGGCCAAACAACAATGTCACAATAAAATCCTTTACTTTGTATGTGAACTAAAAGTTCCTTAGATAGAACATTGTAAGATAGGACATAGGTGCTACTATCTGTCTGTCCCAGATCAGGAAGCTAGGTGTGACTAACAAGGTTTTAAGAGATCCTATCCAGGTCAAAAGAATGCCCAAATCACATCCTTGAATAGTATTTCTGCCCTGTGATTTTTCTCCGGGAGGAAAATAGATGTAGAGGTTGAAGAAAAGTCAGTGTTAACAGAAAGGACCCCCTTTAGCATCTGCCATACACACCATATTGCATATCATTCAAATATGGTATGCATTATTTATGATAGAGATACCAAAGTTACTACATATGAATAAAGTACAAAACAATAGTGTCTTCCTTGCTGCAGCTTTGGTACGAAGAGGGGGCCAGGTTCTACCCCACGGAGCTACCCCGGCTTGGACAGGGTTACCCTGAAGCACTAAGTCTAAGATGGTGAATAAGGCCTGCTTCAACTACATCTTTCTCCAGGCTTTATTTCGCCCTTCTTTATCTCGCTGCAAGCAAACATCACACCGGGTGGTGCCCCCAGCTCTTGAGGAAGGGGCAAAAACTGCATTTGAGTGAAGGATATCTCCTAGGCCTGAGCCGCTCACAGTACCACTGACCTTAACTGGTACAGGAAGGGTCAGGTATGTAGGGCATGCACTTCGGCGGGGTGAGACAGAGGGAGAGGGCAAGCATAGAGGGCTATAGCCCTTTTGAACTTGCAAGCATAGAGGGCAATAAATTGTCACTCCTCTTTGGTGTCAGAGGACTCTCAGCTGTCCCATACCCATATTCCCAAGTTTGAGTCTTGAGCTAAGACTCTAAAGAACAGTAAATGCATATATGGGCATCAAGATCTCCCTTTGTGTTTTATGTCTAGGGCTGGAGATCCAGCCTAGGCCCTCACCCTAGCAAGCATGCTGTTTCTGCAAACACACCTTCCCCTTCTTCAAGTCTGTGGGAGTCAGCTGATTAGAAAAGGGAATACTTGGCTTGGCTTTGTGCCCATGCTAATGCGTGTCTCACACCCTCTTGCTTTCTTCTCTCCACAAGAGCGAGACAGGCCAGGCTATCGAGCTAGACTTTAATGATGGTGCTTCTTTTTGTGGTTACTTACTATTTATGATAAAGGACATTGGGTTTCCATTTATAAAAGAAAATGAGGCCCTGTAAAGTGCATTTTGATCCAACAGCAAGTTGATAGCAGAAGTAGGAAGTACATGCTTTTTCTACTGGTTTTCAAAAGTGGCAGAGACTAACAAAGCTTGGGACACATCTCACCCTAAAACCTCTGCCGAAGCTGGAGATGTGGCTCAGAGGTTAGAGCACTGGGCACTCTTCCGGAGGACTGGATTAATTCCCAGCACCCACGTGGCAGCTCACAACCTTCTATAACTCCAGCCCCCAGGGAATCTGGTGGTCTATTCTGGCCTCCACAGGCACCAGGCACACATGTGGTGCATACATGCAAACAAATACTCACATAAAATAATAAAACAACAAACAAATACCTCTGTACCTTCCCTGGGAGAGAAGCTCAGAAAGCCATATTTCTAACACCATAGAGAACCCCACAATCACGTCTTCAATGCCTGTATCTCAGCCTGGACCTTATACACAGGCTTGGGAGTGCAGAATGGGCACTTTCTCTGTGGGCTTGTGAACATTAGATATGCCAAACAATCATTGAAAGGATTTAGAATTCCTAAATGCCCCATGTGATAACAGTTACAGTTATACTGTGATGACAACAGTTATGGTTACACTGAGGATTAAGTTTTTCTAGCTTTACCTTTGACTTTCTTGATAGTGAGAATCCCAGGTAAACCTGTGCCCTGGGGCTGATGGTAGAATTTCCAGGCACACTGCCTTCCTGGGCCCTCCTTCCATCCACAACCAAGTGTGCCTTTCCTCCACTTAGTCCAAACACCACCTTTAGAATGAAGAAAAGAATCAAAGGTTTACCTCTGCCAATTGGTGCCATACTTTACTAGTAGTCACAGGAAACTTAAAGTGGGGGGGGGGTTCTCCCCTTCAGTAGTGTTACAAGAAAGGTCTTTTCTCTTGTGTATTATCTTGACCATTGTTTTTGTTAGGTTAGGTCAGATACCGAACAGCTGAGATGAAAACAGAGTTAAATAAACAGCCGCTTGAAAGTGGAGGAATCAACAGATACACTGATCTAGAAATTTAAACAGAGGAAGAGCAACCAAGGGCACCGATTGAGACTAACGGTCTGAACTATCTCCGCAAACTGAGAGGAGGGCAAGTCAGGGCAAGGCTCCTGGGGCAAGCAGAAAGCAGACATTTCTCCTGCAAGCATTCTCTTTGCTACAAGTGTGAATCCTTATCTGCTCTCAGTGGTGGTGAACTTTCACTAAAGATTTCCAGTTCTTCCCTCTCTCCCTCTGCTGTCTGTCCCCAGCCTCTAGTCCAACCAGTGGGCCAAGCCATAGCAAACAACACTGGCTTCCTCCTTTGCCCTCACTCCTTAGGCAATCCAACCGCTGTCCCTCTTGTTCATCCTTCAGGATACATCCCAGACACACAAGTTCTAGTCAATCTGAGTTACATAGTGAGTTCAAGGACAGCCTGGGCTATACACTGAGATCCTACCTCACAAATTAAAAAAAAAAAAAAATTGCCAGGTCTGAAGGCAGAGCTTGGTGATCTATCTCAGCCATCTGGAGACCGTGGTAGGAGGGCCACAGTCAAGGTCAGCATAGCAACTGAGACCCTATAGCTCAATGGCAGACAGCTTACCTGCTATCTATGAAGCCCTAGATTCAATTTTTAGCATTGTTAAATAATGTATTCATACATATATACATACATACACAGCAATGTCCCAAATCCCCAGTTTGGCCTATGAAGCTTAAGTTATAAAATCACTGCCCCACCCCCACCCCAATCTTGTCCCTATAACTTTGTGGTCTGCTCACTGAGATAACTCAGCTCCAGTCTCATGACTTCACAACCACCATGGTGGCTGCCCCCTCCAGGAGCACTTTTCCTGACTATCTTCACTCAAATAGTACCCCTACTCTGACTTCCCTGTGGTCTAACCTCAATCTAACATTTCCCCAAAAGGGAAGTCAGCTGGGAAATTATGCAGCCCAGGGAGTTGGGGAAAAGATCACAGAAGAGATGGTTTAAGTCTACCTTGACATTCAGGCTGCCATCCATACATGGTGCATGTGTGTATGGCAGTCTTTGTTCCAAGAGGCTGGGCATTCATTGCCTCTAACCACAGAGGCTCTCCCTGTGCATATGCTGGGGCTCCTGGTAATAATTCTGGACTCTTAATTTTGGCTACTGAGACAGTAGATTCTGCATCAGCTGAAAGTACAGACTGGGGATCCCTTAGCTGAAATGTTTGGGACCATAAGTGTTTCAGTCTGTTTTCTGATTTTAGAATGTTCGTATATACATAATGAGATATCTTGGGATGGCACTCAAGTCTAAACACAAAATTCATTCACGTTTAATATACTTACAGACAGAAAGAAACTCTATGCAATATATTTAGTATTTTGACTATAATCCATTACAAGAGAAAAGGCATGAATTTTTCTGTTTGCGGTACTATGTCTTTACTCAACATATTTGAGACATTGGACCATCTTGGGTTTTGGATTATTTCAAGATGCTCAACTCACTGTCACACAGAACCAGCTCTCACCATGTGCCATTTCCCATCATGATATCTCTCCTTGCTCTTGAGCCTCAGTTTCTTCCCTTCTGCCCCTAGAGCAAAGACGACACGCCCTTCTGAGATATAAAGAGCCATGAAGGAGTTCTTGGTGCCTGTATGAAACACCAGTCCTTTGGAGGATGTTGTCTGCATGTCCAAAGAGAACTGTGCCCTGTGGATAAGGGAAGAGACAGGGAATGAGAACTGGCCATGCTGACCTACACTCCCAGTTCTCAGGGGCTGGGGCAGGGGGATTACAAATTTGATGCCAACCTGGACTGCCTACAACTTTTCAGGTATACAGCAGTATATATTTTCTCAAAATACCCCAAACCAAACAAAAATAAATAAATAACTAAGGAAAGAAAAGGGCAAAAGAGGAAGGAAACCAGATACTTCAGTTTGCTATGTGCCAGAAGATCGAGGTGAACCCACAACCCAGAGACCCAGGGACTGCCAGAAGCCAGAGCTAATATTGTTGTTGTAGTTTCCTTACTTTTTCTAGGGCAGGTTTAGCTAGTGGTAAAAGTCCTAGCATGTGGCTAGAAGGAACATTATGATGAAGTTCACATGACCTAACATTTGCCATCCTCAGCACTTTTGTCCAGTTCATTAGGGTTGAGTTAATTCATAGTGCTGCACAAAACCATCTACAGAGCTCTTCTTCATGTGAAGCACAAACTCTACCCTTTAACCAAAGCTCTCCGTTCTTCCCTTGCTTAGTGTCTGGCTGCCACCCTTCTACTGCTCTCTCAACAGACTCGACTGTTCTTGGGACCTCATGCAAGAGGAACCTCAGACTATGTCTTTCGGTGACTGGCTCAGCTCTCTCACTGTTTAAACCCAATAAATAGAAGCCCATGCTTTCTATTTATTATGTACATTCACAGGGAGGGAAGGAAGAGGAGGAAGAAGTGGGACACAGCTTGAATAATGAGGATGTGACTCGGGTGTCAGATGAGCATTTTCTCTCTATGAGATTTATTTAACACAAAGGTGCAGGAGTACAGAATCACCTTTTCTTATGCCCTCCATTTCTCTGACCTCCAGATTGCAACTATCCTGGAAGAGGAATTACAAAATACCATGTACCCAAGAATAAAGAGCTAGTATTAATTTATATGGTGGCTTCATCTCATTTCCAAATGGAGCCGAGCAAGCTTTACTTTATGTAAAGGCTCCTCTGCATCCATCCATCAAATCCTCTATGAAACCAGGTAACCATCCAATAAATAGCTGCTGAGCGTTCGGTGTGCAGAAGGCACTGTGCTGGGCAGTGGAGATACAGCCATGGGATTTTGCTTCGTGAATTGTTTATGCTGCAAGGGGCTGCCAACAAGTTTATTAAGGAACAATATGAAAAGGCAGTGGAGCTAACTAGATCTTTGTGTGCATACCCTGGGGTTCATGTCTAACTACCCACCAGAGTTTATCTTGCTAGCCGCTATATGGACAGGGCCTACTATACAGTACACCTTCAATACATAGTCACTAAATTGAGTTAAAGAGGACATGAATATTTCAGAGGTAGAATCTGGATGTGGAAGGCAACATTATACTGTTAATTCTTTGCTTTCCAACATCGTGAGGCTAAGTTGCATATTTGTTCATCAGATGGATAGGTTTCCTAGAGGGCAACATTCTTCAAGATGAAAAAGAACCCGTATTTTTTAAATGAAATCGCCCAGATGGCCCACGGCTCTGCGTTTCTCCTGACGTGTCTGATTGCCTGTGCCAACCTAAAAGAATACTGGCATGCATTCCAGAGCACACAGCACTTCCCATATGTGGGCTCTGTGATCGGACTTGACATTTGCTTTCTAGAACTGTTTCTTAAGGCAATCTTCTTGTAGAAAAGACTAACATTTCAAAAAGGCAGCACTAGGTTCACATCTGAGAATATGGCAGCACAGCCATGACTCCGTACTGCGAGAGGAAAGGGGGGGAGGCGCTCAAGAGCGCATTTACATATTCATGCGAAAACAAAACTAGGGTGCAGATCAGAATGAGGGCAACAGCATGCACCAGAGCTGGCAACTTCCCCAAGACGCAGTTGTTAAACACTTGGGACTGGGATAGCTATAGTAATGTGACAGTCAATCTTGACTGTCAACTTGATTTAGAACCATATAGGAGACACACCGGGTAGAATGAAGGTGTATTCTAGAGAGGTTTAGTTGAAGAGGGAAGATCTATCCCGAATGCAGGCCGCACCGCCCCACGGCTGGGACCCCTGACTAAGTATAAAGAAGAAAGCAGTCTGTACATAGGCCACTCTTCTCTCCGCGTCCTGGCCGTGAATGCAATGTGATCTCATATTGCTGCTGCTTTCTCTGCTACGAGGGACTGTACCCTCAAACCATGAGTCAAATGAACCCTTCTTTCTTAAGTTGTTTTTGTCGCAGAGGTGAGAAAAATAAACCCTATTATAATGGTTGCCTTTCTGCCTGCCTCCTACCCCTCCCCTTTACCTTTTAGAATGTTACCTGGGTGAGAAAGCATCAAGATTGACTCATGACCAGGCAGGTAAGTCACCTTGCTGAATGTACAAAGACAGAGAATGCTGGGGGTGATGAGCTGGGAGGGCAGCTGCAGTGGGAAGAAGCTGGGCGAAGCTGGGGACAGGGAAGATGGGGCAGATGACATTTCTTTAAGATGAGCCATTGTTGTTATTAAGATCAGCTTGGCCAATGGAGCAGGGATAGACAATGGGGCTCCCTTCCAGAAGTAATGAGAAGGACTGACTGAAGGACACGGCCCCCTCCTCTCCTGCTTTGGTCTTCTACAAGTCCTGTTTCAGCAAACTACAGGTCTGAGACTTTCCACAAGGGTCACTGGAGACATAGGCCACTTGTTCAGGCTTTCCCCCCTGGTCTTTCTAACTGTCACACTTATGAGTCGTCCTGTGGCCCACTGGGTGGACTTCCAAGGACCAAGTCTTCCTTTCAGACTATTAACCTATCCCCTTTGTCAGGAAAACAATATTAACCCCTTTTAACCAGTGAGATATTGGAGGCTAGAGAGATGTAACCATTCGCTAAAATGTCAGGCAAACCAGAATGGAAGTGTAGCCTTAAAAAAGACACATTGTAGCCAGGTGCCCCCCCCCTTCAATCCCAGCACTCAGGAGGCAGAGGCAGGCAGATCTCTCTGAATTTGAGGCCAGCCTGGTCTACAAAGCAAGTCCAGGACAGCCAGGGCTGTTACACAGAGAAACCCTGTCTCGAAAAAACCAAAAAAAAAAAAAAAAAAAAAGACACATTGTATATGAAGGCCACAAAGATGTGCCCATTTCAAGAAGGCCTCCTACAGGAGAGTCCCCAGTTGTCACATTCTTGGATCTGCTGAGTGTGGCAAGCACACTAGAACACAGACACTTATTCCCCATGCTGACTATTCTGAGGTGACCTCCGCTTCAGGGCCCCTGGAGACCTGTGCTGTAGCGGGAAGCCCTTGCCAGTCTGCACAGGTGGTCCTCCCAGCCTGTGCCAGCTGCCCCTTCCCACTGCCTTCCACAAGCCTCCCCATGTCCAGACCCATCCTGGCACCCATGGCACAGAGGGGCTGAGGTGGCATATGACACAACCAGTGTGTAGCTAAGCAAAGCTGAGCGAGAGCCAGAGTTCCAGCTGGTCTTTCTGACTCCTGGGCCCTCTGCCTCTGTTTGAAATATGAAAGTCTGCAGAAGTGGCTGGCATCCTTCCCTTCATGTCTCCTTCAAGACACCTGAAAAGGACAAACCTTGCTTTCCCCCTTTCTCTGGACATCATTAGCATTTCTGCTCAGCCCCTCCTCCCTGACAGGGATGCAACTTGTTAGCATAAAAAAGAGGGGGGGGGAGTCTAAAGCATTCTCTAGGAATGTTCTATCCAGCACTAAGGCTACCTAAGAGAATAATATCTCATTCGGTACAGAACACAAGAGAAGAAAGGTGATTTATCACGTAAATAATGAACAGCTTTGGGGTGGGATATCAGCCTTATTTTTAGAACACCGACAGTTCTCAGACAGAGCTGAGCTGATTATTTGGATCCTGAGCAGCCACAGCAGCAGCAGCCACACTCCCATTCCAGCTGTGGAAGGAGGGGAGAGCACATGACAGGCCCCTACACCCCTGTCTTATGCAGACGACTGTCTCCAAAAAACTGGCAACACCTCCTTCATGAGCATGGTGTCATGGATTAAGCATCCTTGGGAAAGCCTGGAAAACAGGTTCTGAGTTGGCATTGGATGGAACAAGAAAATATTTTTTAAAAAAGAAAAAGAAAACAAGAAATACCTGGGTTTCAGCAGCTCCTGGGGAAGCTTGAATAGCAAGTGGCTATTGGGACTCTTCCCAAACTGAAGGGCTCTGTGAGTGGCCTCGGTGTTGAGAGGGGACAAGCAGGACTTCTCATTTTGCCATGACTCCATGCTCCTTATGGCCTGAGGTGCATCCTGCAACAGCTATGAGGGAGAGGAGAGGAAATGAGGACCCAGGGGGAGCAGCAGGGAGGGCAGCTTGCTGGCCTGGCCCAAGTGCTCAGTTTTCACCCTGGAGTCTCTGAGATGAAATCACCAGACAAAGGGAAGGCTCAGCAAATAGCCCCAATAAGAGGGGACAGTCACCTGAGAGCCCTTCCAGGGTGCCACTTACTGGTGTGGAAACAAAAGAAAAGGTAAAAACACATTCTCAGCTTCTCCTGCAGACCCACCCATCTCCATTCAGGGTCCCTGTGTGGCTGTGATTCAGGGGCCTTTTGCCTTCAGAAAGTTTTGAATGGGATTGAAAGTCATAGCTTTGTAGAATCCAAACACCCCTTTCCTCTTATTTCCTTTTTGGGGAGAATACATATTGCTCATGTCTTATAAAAGTCCAGTCTCTTTAGGGAAACTTGTGCATCTGGAAGCTGCCCGGATCCTGCACTCCATACCATCACAAACCATCAGAAAAACCACAGTGTTCTTGACTGTCAGCACAAGGCATCTACAGCCAGAGTAGGACATAGAACCAAAAGCCTGCCACCTCCTTTTCCAGGCAATTCCCTTGGGCTTTTCCAAGGAGGACAAGGGAAAGACTGAACGGAGTTTCAGAAGGGTAAGGGCATCAGATTCATCCTCACTACTATCAGCATTGATGGGGGGCATAAAAACTGTTCTGTAGTGGATAACGCTTTCAAGTTTTCAATGCTAGATGTGCACAGAGAAGTTGGTAGAAGAAACTGAGGGTCTCCAAGTCACCGCTTTTCCTTGCAGCAGAGTCTGGATTCTGGTGTCCAGGTCTGGACCACAGGGCTGAGCTCAATGGGGGAATCTTCTCAGCCCAAATGAAGGCTGAAGATTTGCCTTGCTAGGGGTTGGCTCAGGAATGAACATGTGAGCCTTGCTCCTGGACAATGACTCTTGAGGGGAAGCTGTATGGGAAGAGATGCTGATGCAAGATGCCATCCTAGCAGAGAGAAGCCGAGGCAGAGTCCATCGTTCCCTGCTGGGCATTGCTCATGCAGCAAGTGTTTCTCAGAGCCAGCCAAGGAGCAGGGAGAACTGGGATCAAGTCTCAGTCAACCCCCCCGGGCATGCAAGCATGTTACTGCTCAGCTAGCTTTCCCCACACTAATACAGTCCAGGATCCCAAACCAGGGAAAGGCACCCCTCCATCTCAGGCTGGTTCTTCCTACACCAATTAAGCCAATCAAGACCCCCCCCCCACTCAGATATGCCTGCAAGTCAACCTGATAAGTACAATCCTTCAGTGAGACTTTCTTCTCAGGTAATTCTAAGTTGTCAACTCGTCAAACAATCCATCACAGGTCGAATCTTTGTCCTTCTTTAAGTCATTTTGCAAGGAATTTTCTGGAACCAATAGTAAATAGCTTCCCCTTAAACTTCCTTCATAATCAGGTGTTGCTTCCAACCTAATCCCAGACAGATATGGTGTCCAGAATGTACACTTGATTTATCAAAGCCAGGCTTGTTGGCATACTCTTGAAGTTTCTGTTTCTTAAGAGGCTGAAACAGGAGAACAGCAAGTTCAAAGCTCATCTAGGCAATTTAGTTAGACACAGTCTCTAAAGGAAAGTAAAGAGAAGATTAGGGATGTATTCCAGAAGTGGGATGTTTGCCTAGAAGTGTACATACATACATACACACACACACACACACACACACACACACACACACACACACCACGCACACTACACACACACCACACACACCATACACACCACACACAACACACACACACACAACACACACACACGACACACACCATACACACACACCACACACACACACACACACACACACACACACACACACACACACACATACACCAGATTCAGGGGGAGACAGGGATAGACTACTAAATATTTTTGGTTGTGAGCCTAGCCTTTAACAGCTGAGCCATCTCTCCAGCCCGTAGACTACTAAATAAAAGCAACTCAAGCTTGCACGTGTTGAATGGAGATATTCAATTGTACTCATAGAGATCTAAATGAATTGCTTGAATTCAGAGCTCTGCTGGATCCTACTGAGAATAGAACCCAGCCTGGGCCCTGCCTGAACTCACTCCAGCAAGGCTTCCTTCCTCTTTGAAAGGCTTCTTTGTCTGTCATCAATAATGGTGACATCAAAATGAAATGGTTTTAATAAACACCCTTTAACACTGTTAATTCCTCTGTTCTCTTGACAGCAGCGTCATCCTTGAAGGGAGCCCCGGCTCAGCATCTTGGTATCTGTGTACAGCCACCCCTCCTGGTTCTTTCATGTATCACCTTTGGGTCCTACTGTTCCACTCGGTGATGAATTCTGCTTCTCTTTTTCTTTTGCACATCTGGTGCCTCTGCCCTGAGAGTCAGCCCTGTTCTCTTGCCCGGATGGCTGTCGTAGCTTGCCAGCTTAACTGCTTGTCCCTATAATTTTCCTACGACATATCATCATACAAGTTGCTAGCTTAATATGCTTTAGTCTCCCGAGCAGCTTAAAGTACTCCTTTCAACAGCTTTCCACGACTATTGTAAAGGTCCAAGTTACACACATGTAATAAGACTGACCTAGCATCATATGAACATGCTTGCTCTGTATCCGGCCCCTTTCCAGGTGTGTTGTATATGTTTTCCCATCTAACCCTCACAAGAGATTACCATTATTTATTTTCATTTCCACTGGAGTGAAGAGATCCATTAAGGGCACGATGACCATGCCTTGTTGGCATAAAGCCAGACACAAACCCAGACAGTCTGACCCAGTGGTCCAGTGCATCCCATGAGACTTGTGCTCTATCCACTGACAGGCTATTCAAGGCAGAGATAGTATAGTCTATCTAAGCTGGAGCTTTCACAGAAGAAGAAGAGGTTAGATAACACAGTCACTAATGCAGAACAATGGCCCCCTTTTCACCCTACCTGCCCAGGCCCCTAGGAAACACCAACAGTTTCCCACCAGTTCTCTCTATTTGGAAGACCTGCAGGCACCCATCACTCACAATACCACAAACTCCTCTACTTCTACTTTCTCTCCAAATACTTGTCCCTTATCTCCACAAGCTCTCTGTACATCGCCATTTGGTCCACAATCCAGACTGGACACCCCAGGAGTCTCCTGCCTCACCCTGCTCTCCCAAATCCAATTACTGTCTGAGTTAAAGGCTTTCTATCTTCTAAACAACAGCAGAGACCAGTTCCTCCTCACCAGTTCTGCTGCCAATCGTACTGACTTAGTCTCAGAGCTATCAGCCTGAAACGAACAAAATGCACGACTTCATTTCTGAAGGAACAATTCTAAAGGCGGCCTTCACATCCCAGTAAGACAACAACCTCGAGCATTCACGGAATGAATTTCTTCTGCCCATCACAGACCAACCTCTTATTCCGTGTTGTCTGTTAATAATCACCGCGCAGCTGGGGAATACAGCCGGGTGAGGAGCACACAGTCAATGTTAACTGGCAGTGGGGCCGAGCTCAAAGACAAGTGCTGCTGGAGACTGAGCCAGGGCCTCACCACACTGCAGCTAGCGCTCAGTGCAGCTCTTGCTGCAGCCCAGCAGCTTGCTCTAAGGGAACACAACTCCATTGTCCATCTTCTGCTCCTGCTTGGAGCATAAAGTGCTCCCTGTCTAGACCTGAGCCTCCTTTTCTGTATGACGTGGCTAGTGAGGTAAGAAAATGCACAATGCCTCAGGGATCAAGGCTGCTCATTCATCTTACTGTGACTTCAGATATGGGGAGGTCACCTTGTTGACCACACTCAAAGCAAGCAATTCCTTAACTCCTAAGACTATGTTTAACTCATGACAATGGTCACACTCCTCCATGCTAGCAACATCACTTCCTTTTGGTCTTTGTGAGGCACATGAGAATCACCTGGAGGCTCCTACAAGCTACAGGTACCTGGGCCCTCTTCAGATACCTCTGACCTAATTGGTCACTGAGCATTGTGATTTTTAAAACTCCTTGCAGGTATAAATTATACAGTCCTAGGTAAGCCATCCTGACTTTGACAAAAGGTTGGGTAAATGTGAATATCTTGTCATAGAGGTTGTACAAGGGACAGAGGAGACATTTGTGGACACATAGGTAAGAAAGGGCATAGCCTCTGTAGTCTAGAGCAACATCACCAGACCTGCTACCAATACACACAAGTGTATAAAAGCAAGCTGTCAGCTACAGAATTTCAGACACCCAAGTTAGATCTGTTAGCAGGGAGGCAGGTAGTTTTAGGGCCAATCATCTTGGCTTAGGCAGGGGTTGGGGAGTGAGAGGTTGCACCTTAAAATACTAGTAAGGGTCCTTTTGGAGCTTTTATTTGTTTCAGATAAGGCCTTTGTGATGATTATCTTTAAATGTCAACTTGATACAACCTGGAATCACATGGAAAAAGTCTTAATGAGAGATTGTCTAAAGTAGGTCAGTCTATGGGCATAACAATGGGGAATTATCTTTTTTTTAAATTAACATTTATTTCTTCAAGTTCCATCTCAATCATGCACATGCCTCATAGATCAAGGCTGCTCATTCATCTTACTGTGACCTCAGATATGGGGAGGTCACCTTGTTGACCAAACTCAGAACAAGTGATTCCTTGCTCTCTCCCCCTCTTCCCCTTCCCGGTCCCACCCTCCTACCCTCTTCCCCCTCACCCTCCGATGTGCTTTTTTTTTCTTTTTTTAAATTTAAGGTCTATTTAATTTTAAATATAATTTAAATATATTTTATTTAAAATAAACAGCTCCCCTTTTTAGTCCAATAAAAGGCTTTTTTCCTTATAACAATAAATACAATACAAAACAATAAGAACAATTAGACCATGATTATGTACATTATAGGGTATAACATACATTCCCAATGTCCAGTCCATACGTATTTAGCAAATGATGTTAATATTCTGTTGTTTATTTATCTCAATGAGATTAAAGTTCTATATCTAACTCAGTTTCCATCCTAATGTGCATTACCAACTTAAAAACATCTTATTAGACCTAGAACATCCTTTTAATTCCTATACAACTTAAAATTTAACTGTGAGATTATAGCTATCTAGTCTTCAACCACATCAGAGACCTGAGAAGGATAAATATATCTGATTATACAGGAAGTGCAGAGCCAGCAGCTTCCAAAACTAAGAAATGACAGACAACTGACTGCCTGGAGTCCCCCAAAAGAGTCCCCAATTTCTCTCTATAACATTGGAGCATTTATCTTCAGCCTTTTGGCCCAGTATCTCTGACAGGCATTGATTGTAGAGCAGGAATTATGAAGGACTTGCCTACCCTGTCTGGGCAGAGCTAGGCTGTCAACTTACCTGCTTCCAAGTTTTGTCCTTTTTGGACAGCATTCTGTCTACAGTTGAAACGGGATTTCTCTTGCCTAGTGACAAGCCTGCCACTATGGGAATTATCTTAAGTTAGTTGATATGGGAAGATCCAGACTCCTGTGGGTGGCACCATCCTCTAGGCAGAGTCCTGACTTGTATATGAGTGGAAAAATCTAGCTGACCACAAGCAAGCAATCGAGGAAGCATGCATATTTCTTTCTGTTTTTGACTGTGGAGGTGATGTGACTAGGTGTTTCAAGTTCCCACCTCAACTTCCCAACAAGGAGGGGACGGTAGCCTGGAATTGGAAGCTGAAATACGTCCCTTTACTCCCATATATGGCTTTTTATCAGGACATTTTTCACAGTTACAGAAAGGAAACTTAGGTCATCCTGCAAACCAAACTGCAAGGAGCTGGTTTAATACAGCCAAGCCTACGCTGTCTGTCTTCTGAGTGACCTAGAGTCAATGTTGCTCAGGGCAATCTCACTATCATGAAAATGTTCTCTGCAGAGAATATTTCAGTTTTACCAGTTTTGGACAAAGAAGATACGAAGAAGCAGCATGATGTCCAACTAAATATGCTCAAGACTCTACCTCCCCTGATGTGATGGAAATATTTTCCAGATAATTGTACATCAATTTCCCC
>CAJQZJ010032507.1:3451088-3481699 GCA_907164525.1 Lophiomys imhausi | reverse complement strand
CTGATGTGATGGAAATATTTTCCAGATAATTGTACATCAATTTCCCCAATGAAAACCACTTAATTTCTTAGCTTGAGGAGAAGGACTCTTGGAGAATGGGCCTCGGTGTTATTAGACACAAGTAACAAACCTTCCTTTCCTCATCTCACCCCCTAGTTGGGCTTACTGGTGTTAGACCCACAGAATGAGCTCACTATGTCCAGTTACAGCTCCGTTCTTCAGAGACTGAAAAAAATTGTCAAATTTTTATCAAGACACAAAATAAATGAAGAGAAAATCATTTTGTCATGTTTTTAGTGTGTGTGTGTATACATGTTTGTGCATATGTGAGCATGCTTGGGCATGTGGAGGTCAGAGGTCAGCGTCAGGTGCTTTCCTCTATGGCTCTCCACCTGAGTTTTTAAACAGGCCTTCTCACTGGACCTGGAGTTCACCAATTCAGCTGGACTGGCTGGTCAGTGACTTCCAAGGATCTCCTCACTGCTGGGATTATGGATACATGCTACCACGTGCTAGCTTTTCCATGTGCTGGGAACCCACATTCAGGCCCTGTCGCTTGTGCATGACTGTATGACCCTGCAGCCTGAGCCACCTCCCCAGCCCTGACTTTGACATGGTGGTGTCCGGAAGCTGCTGCTGACCCTTTGGTGACACTTTGTGGGGGCGCCAACCGCCAGGGACTGGGGATTGTCCTACCTCCCTTTCCCATCACCTCCCTCCAAGCAGGGTCAGGAGACGTCAAACCCAGGGAACGGCTTTGACACTTACCTGATGGACACTGAATGTCCTGGCTTTGTTAAGTCTCTTGGGACCTTTAAACAGCATAAGAAAAGGCGGCCTGTTTAAACTGCAGCTTCCCAGAGATGCACCCTTCTTGGTAGATTTACTGGCTAAATCCAGAACTTCCGGACTCTGTGACAACCTGAATGAGGGCAAAAGGAAAGCTATGAGCAAACTCTTGCTTGGTAGGAGACCCATGGGTAGGCAGAGAGAGCTTGTGGCAAGGAACACCTTTACTGTCTCGATTCCTACACGAACTTTCACCTGTTCGAGTCACGAGTCACATCTGCGTGATAGAAAGACTCCAGAAATTTCTATGGACTTGAAGAATGGCAACCTGGAATACTAGTCATTGGAATGACGGTGGACATCAGGACCGCACAGAGGTGGGTTTATGGAAAGATCTGTGTGCCCACGATCACTCAGCTGTGCGAGTTGTCCGGGCCTTACAACAGCAGAGACTGCAGTTAAACATGCCTCTGTCTTCTCCATTCCACGCTACGGACAGCCATTTTCAGCACGGTGTGAGTGGGTGTCCCCAGCACTGCACAGACCCTCAACATCCCTTCACCTTAAAAGCCATGGAGAGCTGGTCCAATCAAACTGTACAATGGATTAAGATGAAAAACCAGACGGTGTGAATATTGTTTCAAGGACCATGATCGGAGTTAATTTTCATTAGATCTTTTCCAAGCTCTAAGCTGCTAGGGGCTTTGGCTTGTTGGGTTTTAGTACATTTTGGAAACACGTGGAATGAGGAGAGTGTTTGGTAACACTGACAGATGGAATCCAGCAACTGGGTCAGTGTGACACTGCAGGCGGGTGGGCTCTTATCAGGAACCACAGAAAAAGATCCCCACCTTCGGACGAAAACGTTGCTGATACAACCCTCGAAATAACCGCCTCCCAGGCGGAGAGACTGCTGGGCATTGGAGAAGCTCGGAAGTCTTTGATTCCTTCTCAGAACCTGGTCATCAATGAGAAGGCGGAGGCTGAAAACGAACAAAGCAAGGCAAGGGTGAGACTCCTAGCAAACAACAACAAACCCAAACACTCTGAGGGAACAATCTACTGTTTTTAATTCAAATGTAACCCAACAGGACTAGTCAAATCAGATGTATTTTTTAAAGTGTAAAAAATTTTCACATGTTTTTATACATAATACTTTAGTTAAATAAAATATATGTACTGAAAGTATACATCATAAATATCTGCTCAAGCAATTTTTAAAAAAGGTTTAGTTAGCTGGGTATGGTGGGGCACACCTTTAATCCCAACACTAGGGAGGCAGAGGCAGGCAGATCTCTGTGAGTTCGAAGCCAGCCTGGTCTACAGAGTGAGTCCAGGACAGCCAGAGCTACACAGAGAAACCTTGACTCAAAAAACAAAAACAAAAACAAAGGCATGTTTATTTTTATTATGTGTGTCTGTGTACCACCTATGTACCTAGTGTCTGAGAAGCCAGAAGATCCCCCGGAATTGGACTTAAGGGTGTGAGCCGCCATGTAGGTGCCAGGAACTGAACCTGAGCCCTCTGAAAGAGAAGCCAGTGCTCTCTAACTATTGAGCCTTCTCTCCAGCCCCTCAATGAGTTTTTGCAACATGAATATACCAGTTCATTTCACATTCATAGAAAGAAACCAAATGGGCTGGAGAGATGGCTAAGAGGTTAAGAGCACTGGCTGCTCTTCCAGTGGACCTGAGTTCAATTCCCAGCAACCACTTTGTGGCTCATAACCATCTATACTGAGATCTGCTGCCCTCTTCTGGCCCACAGGCACACATGCAGGCAGAACAGTGTATACATAATAAATAAATAAATCTTAAAAAAAAAAAAGAGAGAAAGATACCAAAAGGCCTGGTACCCCAAGAACCCCTCTTTGTGTTAATTGTACTTCCTCTATAAGAATAACAACCATCCCAAATTCTGAGACAGTTGATTTGTTTTTAAACTCATGAACACAAAATCACACAGGAACACGCTTATGTGAGTTGTCTCTTTACAACATTTTCAGAGGTTCAGCCATACCATCCTATGTGAAGGTTTCGAATGGTGCCTCCCGCATTTAGGGTGGGTGTCCATTTTGAATTTCTATCTATTCACATACATTTGACACTCATTTTATGTCTAATCAGGACAGGAGTACAGAACGAGGGAAAGGCTGGCACCTAATAGCCAGCTAGCATCAGCATCAGCAATGGATTACCCTGCAAAGCTCTACTGGAGCACGCTGTTGGGCTAAATCGACCTTAGGCGCAGATGTAGCCCACTCACCCTGAGGTGTCGCTTATTACAGACACGTGATGCAGTGAACCATCCATGTAGGTCTGGGGAGACTTGAAAATCGGGCTGCTGCTGTCCCTGGTGCTCAGCTCAATGTGACCATCTTCCAGGGTGACCTGCAGGCTACTTGTCTGGAATCATCCCAGAGTACACCATCAACAATTAATTTGCATTTAGAGATGACAAATGATCAAAACTAGGCAAAACACAGTCAGGGCGTTTTGATCCAAATGTTTTGACTTCAACGTTTTGATCAAAAGATAATTTTTAAATAGTTTGGATCCTTATTTATGAATATAAAGATGTTATGCAAATTACTTCAACATTGATAAGTTTGTCAGTCTTTTTCTAGATCTACTTTCATTAGGCCCATTTAATTTTCTAGTCAGCTGTGTAGAATATTTAACACTTGATCTTAGCCAAAAGGCCGAGAAGCGATGTGTAGAATATTTAAATCACATCTAATTTTCCCCTATTTTTTACTGTCATTTTGATGAAGTTGTTTCTATCAGAATTCATTCTCTCTGCACACATTTTATAGCAAAGAGTTGATTTATTACCAGCCAGCCTTTTTCCCCCATGTAAGGTTACAACAATGACTCCTTTTCTGTGATTTTCATGACTGTTTTATCTTCTGGCCATTATTTCTAGGAAATCCAGTTTTCCATGTTAAACTGCGCTCATCCAAACGTCGGCAAAATGACAACTCTTCTGTCAGTGAGTAAGTTAAACCTATCATTAGAACGGTTGTCTTTTCACTTTTATCTCATTTTCTTCACCAAGTCTAATGTCTGAAGTTTTCTCTAAGATGTGGGCTCTCCGCAAGCTTTCCATCCACAGCAGTTTGTCCAGGTGCGTAGTCACAGCCGGGGATGGCTCTGGTGCTACTGAGTGGGATTGTACTTCTTCGTGAGACTTTGTGAACTTGAAAGCAGTGTCCCCCACACATCGCTAGAATCCCTCCACTGCACTAGGTCGCTCTAACCTGTTGCTAATCTAATCCTTCCATCTGCTTTGGGTCATTTCGTGCTTACATGTGACGGGGGAAACAAGGTTTAGGAATTAAAAGTGCTACATCAGGGTTGGGGACATGGCTCAGTCAGTGAAGTGCTTGATGTGACCTACATAGAGAAAGCCGGGTGCAGCCGCGTGTGGTCACAATCCCAAGGTTGGGAAGGTAGAAAAAGGATGATCTCACAGGCCTGTTGGTTAGCTAGCTTAGTGTACTTGGTGAGACCCAGGCTGGAGAAAGACCTTGTCTCAAACAAGGTAACAGCTCCTGAAGAACACACACATTCACCCACACATACACACACACACACACACACACACACACACACACAGAGAGAGAGAGAGAGAGAGAGAGAGAGAGAGAGAGAGAGAGAGAAGCCACAAGCCACTTTTAGATCTGATACCAAGTATCTACTGTGATTGGCAACCCTAAAGAAACAAATCAAAAACATTATTTATTTAAAAGTCCCATTTTTTTTTTCTGTCAGTGGCTTTCTAAGCTGACTCACATCTCTGGGGCTGTGGAGCATCTTCTTGTGGAACATTCTCAGCCCCCAGTCTCTTACTCTTGCTCTCTCTCTCTCAATCTATTGCTCTCATTCTCTCTCTCTCTCTCTTGCTCTCTGTATATTTCTTTTTCCACACATGCCTGTATGGTGAGTGCACATGTGGATCACATGTATGTGGAGGCACAGGTTGACTTTTAGGTGTCTTCTTTGATTGCTGTCTACCTTATATATGCAGACAGACTCTTAGTGAACCTGGAGCTCCCATGTTGACTGGTCTAACTCAGGAGACTGAGCCCTAGACTGCTAGGGGGATGACCTGCCTGCTTCCCTTGAGCTGAGATTATAGGGGGCTGCCATGCCCACCTGACTTTCACGTGGGTACAGGGGACTCAAGCGCCAATCCTCAGATTTGCATAGCAAGTACTTTACTTGACCAGCCATCTTCCCAGCCCCAAGAGAAAATTTCTGTGGCTCTCCTGCATGTGAAGAGAGAGTGCAGGACATGGTTTTCTGTAGTTTTCCAGGGGTAAGTATTTTCTGAGGAGTAACTGCTCCAACAAAGGAAACTGAGGACCCTTCTTTTGAAGATATAATCAACAAGAAATGGTAAGGATAAATCTCAATTTTTTCCTAAACCATATTATTACTTATATCTGTTAGACTACATTTTAACACATATCTGTAAAGAATGGAAGCGATCACTCACTACACGCAAGCCGAGCTCTGTAGATTATTACGGACCATCTAGCCAGATTTCTTTCAGGATCTTCCCAGGTAGAGAATTACCCATGCCAGAACTGTGATGGCAAATAAAATCCCCAACTCTTTTGCCTTCAAAATCTCTCTGCTGCTTTTGACAGTGTGCTTGGGGCCAGGCTTTCTTCTTTACGAACACACCACCTCTTACCCGTGTCTGGTGATTCAGCAGTGTCCCACTGGGCTGAAAGGTCTGAAACCCAAAGGAGAGCTGGAAGCGTTCGGGCAAGGGCATATCCAAGTTTGTAAAACTCATCTGTCCCCCTCTGGAGAATGAGGCAGTTCGCACAAGCTGAAACGCAAATGTGGAAATGTCTGGCATTATAATCACTTCCTGGATGCCCAGATATGGGCTCTAGAACTATTCCACTTCCCCGGAAATGATGAACACCATTAGTACAGTTCAGACAGCCCTCCACTGAAATTTGCCACCCAATCAGTTACCAAGCCTCTGTAAGGCTTTGTGTGTGCGCCTGGTAATCTTTACAAAGCAGCACACGGGCAGCAATGAAGCCAGCTCACTGCAGCATCACATACCCTCTGGGATGCAATCTATTACACAGTTCCGAGTCCTGGACTTACCTTCCAGTCTTCAGAGCACTTTTTGGTTACACCCACAGTATCATTCAACCTGACGACACCACTGGTTTTCTTCAGATTCTTCATGCAGCCTTGGAAAGCAGGTGTGGAGATGTTAAACCTGATTGGGGGTGGGGGGATAGGAAATGGGACCTGTCAGACTGGGCTCCCCAGAAATGCTGGCTTTCTGGTACTTCATAATGGATGGAAAGTCTATGAATGAGCTGTAAACTGCAGGAGTTATAGAAACATGTACTCAGGAATTTGAGAGCTAGGAATTCCATTCACCCTGTGAACTCAGAAGAAACTGTTACTTTGTAGTCCTAGTCAGCTCTGGAAAACATGGCTGATTTAATCAATGCCAACTTGACACCTTGGGTTCCAATGTATCTGCTACCTGTAAACCATGCCACATGAACAAGTGATTGTTACGAGGATTATTAAATCCACCAACAGTTAGAAAGCTTGGAATGATGGTGGATGAGGAGATGCATGCACAGGTGTGTCAACAGTCTCAAAACTAGGGGAGGGCTGCACCTTCTGGAGCTGGGTTCAAGTCCTGTGTCTGCTTGACTAGGCAACTTTACTTCTCTGTGCCTCTCCAATACAAAATGAAAAACGTGGTATTCTGCTTCACGGGTCTGTCATATGAGTAACTTAATGTGTGCAACACACTCAAATGGCACTTAGGGAATATGGAGGACTCATTGCAAGGCAGTAGGGCTAGCTACCTACTACCTGGCTATATCACTATTTACCCTACATATGCTACCCTGCATTACTATTCTGTTATGGTTATATCAGCAATTTCTCCTGCTTGTGTGGTGCATGCACATGTATGTATGCACACATTCCTGTGGGTGCAGGTTTTATGCATGTGTGTGTGCTGGGGCCAGGGGCGACCAAGGGATGTCTTCCTCTACTGGTGTTCACCTTATTTTCGGAGATAAAGTCTCTAACTCAAACTGGAGCTCACTAACTCAGCTAGACTGGCTGGCCAGGAAGCCCGAGGGATGCTGTTGCCTCTGCTGTAATCCACGAGGATTACAGGCACATACGGCCATGCCTGTTTTTTAGTATGGTGCTAGAGATCTGAGCACAGGTTCTCATGCTTGTTCAGTGAGCATTTTACGGAAGGGTCCATCCTGCCAGCGGCTCACAAGCAATTTCTAGAGCAGATCTTCTTATGTGGCGTTGTGACATTCCCCTTTGACCTGACTTCCTGACCCGTGGGAAGCTGGATTCATGTAAAACATTAATACACACAGGCTGACTGAGATCCAGGCAAATATTAATGTTGCTTAATCAAATAATGTACTAAGAAAATCCAATGCTGATTTTATTATAAACCCCTAAGGTAGTTCCATTTATCTAAATGGAAAGGTGTCTGCCTTCATTCTAGTCCAATTCATTATAAACAGCAGAACTATGAGGAACATGCATAAAATTAAATTTCATTAAAAGGAAAAGGAAATCTTTGCTGGCATTGTGGGTTAATTTTTTTGTTTTTCAAGACAGAGTTTCTCTGTGTAGCCCTGACCTGGGCTCACTTTGTAGACCAGGCTGGCCTTGAACTTACAGAGATTCGCCTGCTTCTGCCTCCCGAGTGCTGGGATTAAAGGCATGTGCCACCACACCTGGAGGCTTAGTTATTTTATAAAGACAACTTTCACCTTGGGAGAAGAAAGTTTGTTTCAATTTCTGGATTGAATTGTTTACATCCCTTCTCTTGGACCACCCGAGGGCCTAGACTTCCACATTCCCTCCAGGATACAAGATCTGCACATACTTGCTAATTATGTTGGGACAGGTGCAGTTCAATGACTTCCTACATGGGAATGAACATATGCGCTCTGGGCCATCTGCCCACAAAAGCTTATCCAGTTCCTCAGCTGGAGTGCACAGCTGTGTGGGAGCAAGAAGACCTTAAAGAGATCCTAGGTCAGGGTTCATCAGTCCCTTCCCCCTCTACCCTCCAACCCTGTTGACTGTCACTTTCCCCTGGTCCTTGTTTTCATATTTAATAACTACTCAAAACTCTAGAGAAAATGTCCTGCTTGGTGTCATGCCCTCTAGCCTTATCAGGAAGGTCTTGTACATTGGACATGTGACCCCTGATTATAATCTCAAGTCATTCAAAGATCTGGGTCCTCATTCCCAGAAGACTGAGAGAGGGGCAGGAGAACTACCCAAGGCGCCACTGTGCGGCACTCCTGTCCAGTGTGGGCTCTCTGACTCTCCTCAGGGGCCTTCCACTAAGCCAGGGTCCTTGGAAGAGCTATGTGGCTGCCCCTACAGAGTCCTGCTAAGGTCTTCTAAGCCACCCACCCACATCAGGGGAGAGTTCCAGGGGCTCACTGGATGGCCAAATGCCTTTCTAGATGGATAAGACAGGCCAGAAACAGATAAATATTGCTTAGCATTCTATTTCTGAAGAAACAAAAGATTAGGTAAATATTTTCATGGGCTTCTATCCCCTTCCTTTGTTTTTCTGCTCTTGTGATTTTAATGAAAACAAGAAAAAAAGTATAAGGTTATCTAGAAAAGGGGGTAGCCTCTTGTTTGGAAGCATAAGTCAGACAACCAGGAAAACTAAATCACACACACCCTCTCTCCCTCCTGCCCCTCCCATATCTCTCTTCTTATTCTCTATCTGTCCATGAACTTCTTTAAAGCAATAGCCGCATTCTGATTTCCTCAGCATTATCAACCCAACTGGAATATTTGTGGTTTCTATCCTTCCAAGAGTGACAATGGGGGTGACACATACTTTATCTGATTCTCCCCATTTTGGATTGCCAGTCCCATTATTCAAATTTTATAGTTGGTTTTTCTTTCATGACTACACTGTTAGTATTGCAAAGTTAGGTGTTTGTGGCTAACACTAAACCAAGGAGATTAGAGTTCTTGATGATAGATAACCGCTGCCAGCATGAGATGTGATCTGCTTTAATAGAAATGCAGTATTTCGGGTTGGCAAGATGGCTCAGAGGGTAAGGGCACCAGCTGTCAAGGCTGGCAGCCTGAGCTGGACACCAGGACACACAGGGTGGAAGGAAAGAACCAAGACCCACAAGTGGTCCTCTGACCTTCTCATGCATCCAGTGGTTCCTTCCCCCCAATAAAAACCCCACAATACCATCTTACCTTTCTCTGATTGCAATTGGAATTCCTCCCAAATAATATGTACTGAAATCAAATATTTCCCCTTCAACTCTTACACGATGTTCATTCATATTTATCCACATGCGTTTTTGTGATTTCGAAATTGTGATTAAAATCTGAAATACACGAGAAAGGAAACATCAAGCACTGACACACAGACCTATTTGTAGTGAGTGGGTCAGAGCAACTCGTTTTCTTTTCATTTTCCTTTGGATTTGTTCATATACAATGTGGGGTAAAAATCTGATAGTAAGACATTTTGTGTGTGTGTGTGTGTGTGTGTGTGTGTGTGTGTGTGTGCATGTATGTTCATGGTTCTGCATGTTCATCCATGTGTGTGCAGAGGCCAAGCAAACAGCTGTACGTGCTGTTCTTTGGGCATCATTCACCTTTGATTTGAGACAGGGTGTGTCACTGGCTGTCACTTACCATGTAGTCTAGCCTGCTGGTCCATGAGCATCAGGGACCTGCCTCCCTCTGCATCTCCAGTGCTGGGATGACAGCCCGCCACACCCAGCTTTTCTGCTTAGCTTTTGAGAAGCTCCTCATACAGCCTGGATTATCATCTCCCCAAAGTACTAAAACAGCAATGTTCTCAACAGTGGCTTGCTGCCCTTCAGGACCATCACAGCATTAGGAAGGCTGAGAACTGCTGCCTTAAGACACTTCAGTAGAAATGGTCTCACTTTAATATAGATGTTCTCACTTGAAATTTATCATGGTTTACACAATTTACATATGATATATATATTATCTCATGCCTAAATGTTCAAAAATTTAAAGGACACATCCCTTACTTAATAAGTTCACCTTGTAATAGGTTTGTGTGTCATTTTGCCTATTTTTGTTTTGGAAGACACTAATTTCATTTTAAAGGGTCACTGACTTCTAAAAATTCAAATAAACAGACCCCAAGGACATACCGAATGATCTCTCCCATCGTTGATGGTCTCTCGAATCCCTTCCTCTTTGGGCGGATCTGAATTCAGTTTGTGCCTCACCATGAGATTGCCGTCTTCTATATTCAGGGATATGAAGTTATCCTGAGGTATGGAAAAAGGCAGGTTACCAGAAGGCCTGGATGAAGAACAGGAAAGTTCCGGCTCTCCAGTGATTCTTGGTGCACTTGGTGCCGTTGGCCTCGGGCGCCTCCTGAGGTCACAGGGGCACCAGCACTGAGATCTCATGCTAGGAGGTGGGTGACTACTGTTAGCAGGGGGGGTGAGACATCCCAGTGCCTGGCACTCATGAAAACTCATACATGCCAGCCAGCGTCCTGATTTTGCTTTATCATAACCAGAACTAGCAAGCCACATGTGGAGCCATTTCCTCCCTTCTCATCCAATTGGTCCAATCAAACCCTGTGGTTTTCCCTTAACTCTCTCATGCCACACCTCTGGTCTCAGCTATATCACCCTACTCCAGGGGTCCTCCCCTGTCCCCCTAAGGGTAGCCAGGGTGGCCTTCTGCAATCGCCAGGAGGCATACTAATTTTCTTTCTTCCCAGGGCACAACTCAGACTCCCTGGGAGATGCTGCAAGGCACCGGACACCTCTTCACTCTGCTTCTCATCATGTCTCGCTGGCTGTCTAAACACTAGCCACACAGGGCACCTTTTGTCCCTGCATGTTCTCATTGCCAGGCCTCCTCTGTGCCCCTGTTCCTGCTAGATCCCCTTCTACCACATCCTCTTCTAGGTCGCCTTCTTTGTGTCCATCAGGTTTTAGAGGAGGCATCTTTTACTCAAGACTCTGACATGCTACTTAATTTTCTCTCTACCCTACTCACTGATTTCTTTGTGCAATACCAGCATCCACCTGTAGAGGGCAGGATCTGGTTCATCCTGGTCATTATTGCCTCTTGGCCATGGAGCCACCTTGTACTGTTGCTTTCCCTATCATCCCTACGATTAGAAGTCTTCTCTGTGAGATCCAGGGTCTGAGTCTTCATCCCAAAGCCTTTCCGGTGTGGATCCTGAAACCTTGCCCCGGAGAGTCATCCACTTTTGAGCCAGATAGCAGCAGCTTCCTAAGAGCAATATGTACCTCCTTAGCAGAGGCCCTAAGGACTCTTACACAATGGTGTTGTGGAACTTTCCTCCAGACTAAATACTATATCTGGTTCTTAGTCTCTAAGAATTTCAAAATGTAAAGGATCTCCAATCTCTAAATTCAAAACGGGAAATTCTTCAAAATCTAAAACATTTTGTCTGACCATCAGCACAGCACCACAGTTCTGATAGTTTATGGTACACAAACATTTCTCTATGCACAATATTGTTTAAAATGTATTGCATGAAATTACCTTTGGTCTATGTGTATGAAATATATGTTTATGAAGCATGCATGGAGCTCATGTTAGATTCAGGTCCTGTGGTGTTAGCTTTCATTCAAATAGACAGAACCTATGATCACCTAGGAAGAATACCTCAGTGAGGTAGTAACTGTACATTGGGTTGGCCTTTGGAGATGTCTACAGGGTTGTTTTGATTGTCTTGATTGGTGTGGGAAGACCCAGGCTGAACTTGGGCAGCACCATTTCTTGGTATTGGGCCCTGAACTGTACGAGTAGAGAAAGCTAACTGAGTGTATTCAAGATTTTTCATTATATGTATGTAAATATTCTAACATGAAAAACAATCCAAAATGTAGAACACTACTAGTCCCATGCATTTTGGAAAAAAAAAAAAAAAAGAAATCTCCCACCCAAACCAATGAGACTTTGTTTTGGAATACAACTGCCTTCGTCTGATGGCACTGGCTTACTGCCTAGCTCTCTCCAGCCTTCAGGCTGATTGGGACCCCCTCAAACCATCAGAGGTAAGAGACCAGACCAACCTGGCAGGCAGGAGGTTTGGTTAAACCTCAAGCTGTGCATCATATTCGTAGACTGTTTCCCTGAGTTAAAACACATTTTTCTGGAACTCTGCTTGTGAGAGCAACTATACAAGATCTGTTTCGGAGCTCAATCCAACAAAGACCCAGTGCAGAAGAACAGGATCAAATATCATGCCCACTCTCCATGGACCAGCAGAGGGCACTGGGAGCCATAACTGAACTGGCACCTTGCACACTCCTAACCTAAGAAGTATAAGTATCGCCCTCTGGTATAGCTGGACCATATGGCAGTTCTGTGTTTAGTTTTTCTGAGAAACCTCCGCAGATTTCCAAAGTTGCCTGCACGAGTCGATCCCTCTACTACCAGTATATAAGGCTTCCCTTTTGCCACGCCTGGGCCAGCATCTGCTGCCATTTGTGTTCCCCAGGAAGGCTGTTCTGACTTGCATGATGGAATCTTTTAGTTAGTCTCCATTTCCCTGATGCCTACAGGTAATCCTGATATAAATACCACAGCTTGGAAGGTCAACGTTACTATATTTTTTTCTTATATTATTTTGTTAGGTGGTCATACTGTCAAACTGCATTCTAAACATTTGCGTTTATACCCAGAGACCTGGGATGCTCTCAGCATGGACAGAGAACCTCCTTTTTGCCAACACTGAGTTGCATAACTGGTCAAAGTAGTAAGAACAAGAGACAAGCATTCAACCCTAATGGATCATCTTTCCCCACAACACCACCCACTACTAACTACCAAGGCTCAGGGATCATGCATGCCAAATTGCCAGCATGGGTTGTGGAGGCGCTCTCTGCTGCAGCCCTTTGTGAGTACATACTGGCAGCTGGTGGCAGCCAGGGAAAGGATAATTGATCTTCTTTTAGATGTATGGCCCTGGTACATTTCCCATAATCCACTGGATGGCCCACACATATGGGCAGCACTAGTTGTACTTGGGGAGTTAACAAGAAAACACCCATGAAGTTGGGAGGGGACCGTGTTGTGGGAGAGTTGAGAAAGGTAGGGAGGGAGGTGGGGCAGTAGATATGTTCATATTTTATTGTATACAGTATAAACTCCTCAAGAATAAAGAAAATATTTAGAATAAAGAACGGCCCTCTGGCCCATGATACTTCAAAGTACAGAAGCTTCCATACCTTGGGAAGTCAAGCTGCAGGCTTATGAAGACACAATCTGCAAAACCTATGAGCCAGACCAAGGTCATAGCTACAGGAAGTCCAGCCACCTAGATTTGGGGGACCCCAGGAGGTCTTCATTTGTTTTAAAGCAGTTATTTTCAAAGAGTAGAAATAGTATAGGAGGAGATTCCTGCCTCATTTTAGTGGCAAGTCCTCCAACTCCTGATCCTGTGTCCTTGTTAAAATTCACCCCAACAGAAAGGAAGCATGACTGGCCAACATCAGACTGCCGCATTGTTTTCCAATCTATATGGGTTGTTTACAACAGCCCAGTTACCCCCAAATTGCTGGATACAGAGGATATATGATAGTTTCTGGATGCTTCGTGGAAATTACCTGGTTTTCTGCAAAGAACAGTAGACCTCTGTCCACGGTAGTCTGGATGGTCTGTATGAAGTTTGGAAAGGGAGCATTTGGTTGAGTGGGAATGCGAGCATAGCCCGTACCTTCGAAATAATTTTTGTCCGACTCTTCCTTTCTCCTGCCAACACCAAACAGAAGTTAGATGTCAGCCATAAAAGGCCACCTTGCACATGGGATTGCTAATATGAGATGCTGCTGGTTAAACAATGGAGCAAGGAATATACAGGCTACAATTTTGCAAGAAAGGGGGAAACACTGTTAACATGTCTAACCAGGCTTTCTTCTTGTGTGCTCTTAAACCCTGCTTTGAAGAGATAGTTCAGTGGTAAGTAAGGTCCTTGCTGTATAAGCACAAAAACCCAAGTTTTGATACTGAAAACCCAAATTAAAGCTGAGCATGGCAGAACACATCTGTAAACCTAGTATGTGGGGAGGGGTAGAGGCAGGTGGACCTAGGGCTTGCTGGCCAGCCTAGTGAGCTCTAGGTTCAGAAAGAGACCCTGCTACAAAAATAAGATGGGGAATTACAGAGAAAAAGGACTGATGTCTACCTCTGGTCTCCCCATGTGCGCACATGGATGACTATACCTGGACACACATACGTATATTATATACACCCATGCGATAGAGAGGGAGGGATGACCATGTTCTAGAGATCTCTATTTAGGAGAAAGTGGCCAACAGGCTGAAAATATTTAAATGTAAGAAATTTTTAATTTTCAGTGTTAGCTTCTTCTAAACAATAATGCATCCTCTTCTCAGACAGGAATCTCCCAAGTGCTTTAAGTTGTAGGAATGGCTCCTATTGGCTCAAATACTCGAATGTTTGGTCATTAGGGAGTGGCACTATCAGAAGGCATTGTTGGAACAGGTGTGGTTTTGTTGGAGGAAGTGAGTCACTAGGGGTGGGCCTTGGGATGTCAAAAGCCCAAGCCAGGCCCAGTGGCTCTTTCTCTCTTCCCACTGAATGCAGATCTGGATGTAGAACTCTCAGCTACTTCTAGCACCATGTCTGCCTGGGCTGCCATGCTTCCCACCATGACAATAATGGACTACACCTCTGAATGTAACCAAATCCCAATTAAATGCTTTCTTTTATAACAGTTGCCACTGTCACGGTGTCTCTTTACAGTAATAGAACACTGACTAAAGACAGATCAATTTTCAAATAGGTTCAGAAGGCAAAGTACCTATAAAGTCACTCACTTTGTAAACTACTGTTGTTTAAATTTCAATTATATAATTATATGCCTAAGTAATCTAATATTGAGTATTTTTTTAGTAGGAGACAGTGGTTCATGTGGCGAGCAGAGGACAACTTTGTGGAGTTGGTTTCCTCCTTCAACCTTTGCATGGACTCAGGGATCAAACCGAGATCTTTAGACTTGTGTAGCATATGCTGTTAGTGGAGCCGTCTCAGTTCCCAGTATCCATGCTTTTAAAAGCCAAGAAAACTACTGACCCAATGCTGTAAGTAATCTAGGGCAAGATGGGTGCTATTGACTCTTAGGGATGGGTCAAGGTGGGTGTTGTCTACACAGGGTAAATGGTTCCGGCCCCAACCAATGAACTGCAGCACTAACAGCCTTGCCTGCCCACCAGTGGTACATGTGGCGTACTGCACATCCCCAGCCCAGTTCTAGGGACAAGGCCTCCAGGCTTCATTTACCTCTTACAAGGTTCCACTTCAGTTGTGTTGAGATTGAAAGCTGTCTTGAAGTTGTATAAGCTCAGAACATTTTCATTGAGGTCATCCAGTTCGATACAGCCTTTGTATGGAGGAAACCTCAGTCTGCTTGGAAGCTGTGAGAGAAACAGGACAAGGCTTGTGAGGTGAACAGGAAGGGACAGTGGCCATGCAGTGCTAAGACTTTTAACAGTGAACAACGTAGTATAAGGGTGATGCAGGGCTTTGCCATTTAAGAGCTGTGTAAACTCAGGCTGGTTAACCTTCCTGGCCTTAGTGTGTGTGTGCATCTGTGAAATGGGGATGATATTAATACTTATAAACACAGTACATTAAATTAATGCTGTAAAACTTAAAACATTGGACAAAAAAATAGTACATCTTAGCTGTTACCGACGGGTGTGATTTAAGAGCATATGGTTAATTCATTTTGTACAGAGTTAGTTAAAACACAGACATGAAGTCATTAGACCAAAACTGAAGCATTTCACCCAGGGAGTCAGCATTGATACTTACTTGAAAATCAGGCGGGTAACCTCCAACATAAAACACAGCATTCTCGGGATCCAAGTTAAGGAGTGTGTTGCTACTACCACCTTCTAGGTCATAGACCCCAGGTGCTCTGGGTTTATTGGATGTGGCTTCTTTGGTGTAATTAAGCTTTGCAAACTGATATATTCTGTTGAAAATTAGATAATAAAGTTGCAGGAAAAAAATGAAAGCATTCAAAGGCAATATGTTAAAAGCACAGCTGAGTAACACGTCAATGGAAGAGTGGTAAGGCCGGTCAAGTTCACGCAAAGCAAGAGTCAGCTGGACTGTACCTCTGGAACTTCACTCGGTCCATAACTGCCTCCTGGGTCTCACTCTCAGTCAGCACCTGGTCTATCTGGACTTCAGCTTCTCGATCCCCCAGGTTGTACATGCACGTCAGCTGCCCATCTACCACTGCCAAGCCAATGTAGTCCTTGGAGGCCTAGAGACACAAAGGCTGCCTCAGAACTCTTGTTCAAAATGAAACAGCATTGAGGTTTCTTGAAGGTATTTTAAAACACACTTTAAGCATGAGGATTAAGACAGTGAGGAATTCAGAAAGACTGACAGACACATCCCAGAGCATGGGTGTGACAAGAACTCAGAATCCTTCAATCTTTACAAACTCTCATTTTCCATCTCAGGAGGATCCTAAATATTTTATTTCACAAAATAATGAGTTTTATGCAATAGGTTTTTGGAAGACAGAATATATAAGGTATGTCCCATTACAGACCACTACAGAACACTTGAGTAATAACACCAGGGCTGCCTCCTGACTGAGTTACTGATTCCCCCACTGTTCAATGTCTAGTAGTTTACCAGCACCTACCAGAGAGCAAGCACACTTAGCTGCTCATCAGAGTTCATCAGTGAGGGAGATAAACCACCTCTTCTCCAGGTGCCATGCAATGTTCTTTGTGCCAGCCTCTGCTATGATACTTCCCCATTGTTACAATGAGTTATGTGTGTGCCTTTCTTCTCTACCAGAATAGGAGAACCATAAGGAAGAAACATCTATTTAAATAGATAGATATGTAGATAGATGATACATAGATAGATGATATATAAAAACTATAACTGACCATTTTAATCATTCTTAGGAGATTGTTGGCATTCAAAACATTTAAGAAGTAAATTTCAGTTTATCATAAACATCATCTGTGGGAAGTGGGGCAAGATGGCAGCAATAAAGTCAGACACATTCTGATCATCAGGAAGACCAATTAGACAACTGCAGCGATATACTCCTGTTGAACGGCAGTTTGTGAGGCACAAGACTATCTGGGCTTCCCCAGCAAAGCCAGGGACAATAAAGAACTTGGTACTGGAAATATAGACACTGAAGGATCAGAGTTGTGGACACGGGGACATGGAGCGCTTCCGGCTGGGAGATAGCACTCCCTGCCACAGTGGAAGAGACAGCATATAGGATCCTTTCAGGATGCTACCTGGCAATTTCAACCTCCAAACAGAGGACCTCCTTAGTTTCCTGTACCCACAGCATCTGTGCAGGTGTTCGGACACCCAGGAGAATACCAGCAGAGCCACTGGTAGAGCCACTATGGTAAGAGCGAGGGCATTCTCCCTGGGATATTCAATATGGTGGCATCTGGCTGACTGGTAACTGTGAGATCCAGCTGGCAGGCGCTGAGCTTCCCTGAGCCCAAGCGCACTGTGGGCAGGATATAGAATACAAATTGGAACTCCCTGTCCCTCCCTCCCACCTGACTACAGTGGGTCTGGTGTAAGCCCCTGCTGACCCAGGCAGGTTGCTCTGGAGCACTGTGATTCAGGCAGAAAGGCAGCTGAGACTCGCTGAGTGAACTCTATATTGGAACTCTCTGCCTGTGCTCACTTCAGCAGGGCACTCAGTCTACAGCCTCAATCTAGTGCATCTAGATCTCCGCCCAGAACAGTGAATCGGTCCTGGACAGGGACGTGCTAGCCAAGGGGGTGGGCAGTGCCTGACCACAGAACTTCTGACAGAGAGGCACAGGCTGATCCTGGGACCCCCATAAATGTAGCTTGGGAGGACCATACCCATAGTTCTGACACCCTAGCTAGAGAGAATCTGTTAGAAGCCCCGCCAAACCAGACAGGCTACATTGGAACACAATGCCTCTGACAGGGTAAAGGCCACTGAGATCCCCCCTGAGTCCAAGTGCTGGAGACGCTTTGTGAACTCACTGCCCACACCCATTTTGGGAGGGCTCTCAGTCTACTGCTTCAGTTTATAGCATCTAGATCTCAATCTGGAACAGTAAAGCTGTTCTGAACTATTGCATGTGGCCTGAGGAGGTGGGCTGCACAACCCAAAGAACTTCTGACTGAGAGGCACAGGTTGATCTTGAAACCCCCCAGAGAAGAGCGTGGAAGGACCACAGCCACAGTCCTGACACCCTCGCTACAGGGAAACTGCCAGAAGTCATATCGGCACAGGCAGGTTACACTGGAGCACAGTGATTCTGGCTGGGAAAATGCAGCTGAACATCCCTGAATCCAAGCACTGTGGACAGGGAATGAACTCCACATCAGAACTCCCTGACTGCACCTGCCTTGCCCCTCAGCTAAATACCCAGGCTGCGACACAGAGAGCTCTGACTTGGGAGCAGTGAAACAACCCTGAACCATTACTCATTGCCTGGGTGATGTGGGCTGTACCAGAACACAGTGCTTCTGGCTATAAGGTGCATGGTTGAACCTGAGAACCTCCTGAGAGCAGCTTGGGAGGACTACGATCACGGTCCTCACACTTAAGCTACAGGGGAGCTGCAGCTCCAGCCTTCAGTCTGTGGCCTGCTGACCTGCACCGACACCACTAAGAAAACCAGCTGGATATCAGGAACATGCAGGCAGAAATAACACATCCCACCACAACCTCTGACGTGAGTTACCAATTGGGACACAACAGGAAGGGGTGAGCTCTGGGAGACACACTGAGAACCAGACCCCACACAAGGCCACATCCAACCTGGGGAGAGCTACAGATCACCAACTTATACAGCCTCTACACCAAAGCTCCCTTCTTGGCACCAAGCCCAGAAGGCACCAGGAACAAACAGCTAAGAACAACCAGATGGCTAAAAGCCAGGGAAAGAACAGAACTGACAAAAGTCAGGGAAATATGATTCCAACAGAATTCAGCTATGCTAGTACAAGCCCTGACCATCCCACCACAGCTGAAACACATGAAAATGATGACAAATCTATACTTTGGAAAGTGATAGAGTCCTTACAAGAAGAAATTAAATCTCTGAAGGAATTCAAAGATTCCTCAATTTTACAAATGAAAGCAATGGAGAATACCATTAGAGACCTCCCAGTCAATGGAGCCCAACATAAATGGGAAAGAGACAAGGTAATGAAAGATTTGAACGATTTGCAGACAAAGACAAGCAAATTGGAGCAGGAAATGTATAAAATGAGTAAAATTGTTCAAGACTTGAAATTGGAAGTGAAAGCAATAAAGAAAACACAAGCAGAGACAATTCTGGAGGTGAAAAACCAAGGGAAGAGAACAGGAACTATAGACATGAGTACTAAAAATAGGATACAAGAGATGGAAGATAGAATCTCAAGCATGGAAGATTCAATGGAAGAAATCAATACAACAACCAAAGAGAATAGGAAATCTAAAAAAGTTCTCAGCCGGGCGGTGGTGGCACACGCCTTTAATCCCAGCACTTGGGAGGCAGAGGCAGGCGGATCTTTGTGAGTTCGAGGCCAGCCTGGTCTACAAAGCGAGTCCAGGACAGCCAGAGATATTCAGAGAAACCCTGTCTCGAAAAACCAAAAAAAAAAAAAAAAAAAAAAGTTCTCATCCACAACATCCAAGAAATCAAGGACTCAATGAAAATACAGAACTTGAGCATTATAGGCATAGAGGAAAAAGAAGACTCCTGACTTCAAGGTCCAGGAAACATCTTCAAAAAACCTTCCCAAACCTAAACAAAGAGATGACAATAAAATTCCAAGAGGCATACAGAACACCAAACAGATTAGACCAGAAAAGAAATTCCTCTCGCCACATAATACTTAAAACTCCAAATGTACAGAACAAAGAAAAAATATTAAAAGCTGTAAGAGAAAAAGGTCAAGTAACATATAATGACAGATCCATCAGAATTACACCTGACTTCTCTTCAGAAACTTTAAAAGCCAGAAGGGCCTCGGCAGATGTCCTACAAACCCTAAGAGAACATAGGTGCCCAGCCAGACTACTATATACAGCAAAACTCTCTATCAACATAGATGGAGAAAACAAGATATTCCATGACAAACCAAATTTGAACAGTATATACCTATAAATCCAGCCCTAAAGAAGATCCTAGAAGGAAAATTCCAACCCAGAGAAGATAACTACACCCAAGAAAATAGAGGAAGCAAAAATTCCACTGCAGCTAAACCAAAAGAAACACAACCACCACCCACATCAAAATAACAGGAAATAACAATCTGTGGTCATTAATATCCATCACATCAATGTACTCAACTCCCCCCCCCCAAAAAAAGACACAGGCTTACAGAATGGATTTGTAAACAAGACCCATCATTTTGTTGCATACAAGAAATGCATCTCACTAACAAAGGTAGATGCTACCTCAGAGTAAAGGGCTGGGAATAGGTTTTCCAAGCAATAAGGCCCAGGAAGCAAGCTGGAGTAGCCATCCTAATATCAAATAAAATAGACTTTCAACTGAAGTTAATTAAAAAAGATAGGGAAGGGCATTACATACTCGTTAAAGGAAAAATTCATCAAGATGACATCTCAATACTGAATATCTATGCCCCAAATACAAGGGGGCATAGATACACCCACATTTGTAAAAGAAACTCTTCTAAAGCTTAAACCTCACATTGATCCCCACACATTAGTAGTGGGAGACTTCAACACCCCACTCACAACAAAGGACAGGTCATCAAGACAGAAACCAAACTGAGAAATAATGAGTCTAACAGAGGTCATGAAACAAATGGACCTACCAGATATCTACAGAACATTTCACTCAAACACAAAAGAACACACCTTTTCAGTACCACATGGAACCTCCTCCAAAATTGATGATACAGTTGGACACAAAGCAAGAAAATTGAAATAACCCCTTGTATCTTATCAGACCATCATGGAATAAAGCTGGTCTTCAACAACAGAAAGTCTACACACACATGGAAATTGAACAACTCTTTACTGGATGACTACTGGGTCAGGGAAGAAATAAAGAAGGAAATCAAAGACTTCTTAAAATCCAACAAAAATGAAGGCACAACATAACCAAACCTATGAGACACAATAAGTGCTATGAGGAAAGTTCATAGCACTAAGTGCCTTCTAAAAGAAAATTATGACAGCTCATATTAGCAAATTAACAGCAGAACTAGAAGAACTGGAAAAAAAAAGAAGCAAACACTCTCAAGAGGAGCAGAAGGCAGGAAATCATCAAAATTAGGGCTGACATTAATGACTTAGAAGCAAAAAGAATAATACAAAGAATCAACGAAACCAACAGTGGGTTCTTTGAAAAAAATCAACAAAATAGACAAACCCTTAGCCAAATTAACTAAAAGGCAGAGGGAGAAAACACAAATTAACAAAAAATCAGAAACTAAAAGTGAGAAATAACAACAGACATTGAGGAAATCCAGAGAATCTTTAGGTCCTTCTTTAAAAATCTGTACTCTAGCCGGGCGGTGGTGGCGCACGCCTTTAATCCCAGCACTTGGGAGGCAGAGGCAGGCGGATCTTTGTGAGTTCGAGGCCAGCCTGGTCTACAAAGTGAGTCCAGGACAGCCAAGGATACACAGAGAAACCCTGTCTCGAAAAAACCAAAAAAAAAAAAAAAATCTGTACTCTACCAAATTTGAAAACCTAAGTGAAATGGACAATTTTATTGATAGATTCCACCTACCAAAGTTAAATCAAGATCAGGTTAACAAATTTAACAGTCCTATAACCACTAAGAAAACAGAAACAGTCATTAAAAATCTCCCAACCAAAAAAAGTTCAGGGCAGATGGTTTCAGCACACAATTCTACCAGACCTTCAAAGAAGAGTTAATACCAACACTCTTCAAAATCTTCCACAAAATAGAATCAGAAGGAACACTGCCAAACTCATTCTATGAGGCCACAGTCACCCTGATTCCTAAACCACACAAAGAACCAACAAAGAAAGAGAACTTCAGACCAATTTCCCTCATGAACATAGAGGCAAAAAAAAACTTAATAAAATCCTGGCAAACTGAATCCAAGAACACATCAAAAGTATCATACATACACCATGATCAAGTAGGCTTCATCCCAGGAATGCAGGGATGGTTCAACATACGAAAGTCTATCAACATCATTCACCATATAAACAAGATGAAAGAAAAAAAACCGCGTGATAATCTCGCTAGATGCAGAAAAAGCATTTGACAAAATCCAACACCCCTTCATGCTAAAAGTTCTGGAGAGAACGGGCATACAAGGACCATACCTAGAAATAATAAAGGCAATATACAGCAAGCCAGTGGCCAACATCAAATTAAATGGAGAGAAACTTGAAGCATTTCCTCTAAACTCAGGGACAAGACAAGGATGCCCACTTTCACCATATCTCTTCAATATAGTACTTGAAGTTCTTGCTAGAGCAATAAGATAACCAAAAGAGATCAAGGGATACAAATTGGAAATGAAGAAGTCAAATTACCCCTATTTGCAGATGATATGATATACATAAGCGACCCCAAAAATTCCACCAGAGAACTCTTACAGCTGATAAACACCTTCAGCAAGGTGGCTTGGTACAAAATTAATTTAAAAAAATCAGAAGCCCTTCTTTATACAACAAATAAATCAGCTGAGAAAGAAATTAGGGAAACAACCCCCTTCACAATAGCCACAAACAATATAATATACCCGGGGGTAACTCTAACCAAGCAAGTAAAGGACCTGTACAACAAGAACTTCAAGCCCTTGAAGAAAGAAATTGAAGAGGCCATCAGAAGATGGAAAGATCTCCCATGCTCATGGATAGGTAGGAGCAACATAATAAAAATGTCCATCCTACCAAAAGCAATATACAGATTCAATGAAATGCCTATCAAAATGCCAACACAATTCTTTATAGACCTGGAAAAACAATTCTCAACATCATATGGAATAACAAAAAACTCAGAATAGCTAAATCAACCCTGTACAATAAAAAAAGAAATCTGGAGGTATCACCTTCTGAGCATCTGAGATTTCAAGTTATACTATAAGGTAATAGTAATAAGAACATCATGGTACTGGTATAGAAACAGATCAGTGGATTAATGGAATTGAATTGAAGGTCCAGAAATGAACCCACACACCTATGGTCACTTAATTTTTGACAAAGAATCCAGGACACCATCTTCAACAAGTGGTGCTGGTCTAACTGGATGCTGACATGTAAAAGAATGAAATTAGACCCATACTTATCACTTTGCACAAAACTTAAGTCCAAATGGATCAAAGACCTTAACGTAAAGTTCGACACACTAAATCTAATAGAAGAGAAAGTGGGGAAAGCCTTGAACTCATTGGCATAGGTGACAACTTCCTGAACAGAACACCAATAGCTCAGGCTCTAAGACCAACAATCAATAAATGGGACCTCATGAAACTGAAAAGCTTCTGTAAGGCAAAGGACACTGTCATTCGAACAAAATGGCAACCTACAGATTGGGGAAAGGTCTTTACCAACCCCACTTCCGACAGAGGGCTAATATCCATAATTTATAAAGAACTCAAGAAATTAAATACTAAGAAACCAAATAATCCAATCAGAAAATGGGAAAGAGAGATAAACTGAGAATCCACAAAGGAGGAATCTCTAATGGCAGTGAGACAAGAAATTCTCAACATCCTTAATCATCAGAGAAATGCAACTCAAGACAACTCTGAGATTCCATCTCATACCTGTCAGATGGCTAGGATCAAAAGCTCAAATGACAGCACATGCTGGCGAGGCTGTGGAGAAAGAGGAACACTCCTCCATTGCTGGTGGGAGTGCAAACTTGTACAACCAGTATGGAAATCAGTCTGGTGATATCTTAGAAAACTTGGAATAGCTCTACCTCAAGACCCAGCCATACCACTTCTGGGTATCCACCCAAACGATTCCTCACCAAACCACAAGGACATAGCCTCATCTATGTTCATAGCAGCCTTATTTGTAATATCTAGTAACTGGAAACAACCCAGATGTCCCTCAACTTATGAATGGATAAAAAAAAAGTGGTATATTTACACAATGGAATACTACTCAGCTATCAGTACAAGGAAATCATGCAATTTGCATCCAAATGGATGGAACTAGAAAAGCTCATCCTGAGTGAGGTAACCCAGATTCAGAAAGATGCACATGGCATCTACTCACTTATAACTGGATTTTAGCCATATAGTACAGGAATAGGTATCCTACAACCAACACACCAAAAGGATCAGGAACATAGACTTTGTTACCTATAAATGAGACAATTTGCCCTAGGGGTGCTACCATGTAAGCCTCCAGTGCAAGAGGAAGCTCTTAGCCCTCATATGACTGTTGAACTGAGAGGGGCTGATATGTAGGGACACTCCACATTGGAGGAGTGGGATGGGTGGGAGAAGGAGATGATGGTGGGAGGGTGGAACCAGGAGGAGTGGAAGGAGGACACTGATGGAGATATAACTTGAAGTAATAAATAAACAACAACAACGAAGAATCAACTGTGACAAAGTAGTGTAAATGCTTGTTTACCCCACTTCTTAGGACCCTTATGAAGCAGGAGTTTTCCCATTTTGTTTAGACAAGGTCTCATATAGCCCTGGCTAGCCCAGAACACCCCGTGTAGCCCAAGTAGGACCTTAGAACTTTTAATCCTCCTGGCTTAGCTGCACAGAGTGCTGGGATTGCCAGTGTATGGCACTTGCCAGTTTGGGCAGTGGTGGGGATCAGAGCCAGGGCTCTGCATGTGCTTGGCAAGCATGGTCCAACCAAGCTACCAGATGCTCCTCTGAACATTTTCAACCAATAGTTGAGTCCATAACATGGAATCTGAGATTGCACATGGCTAATTATATGTGTCACCAGTGTGTGGAAGGCATAAAGCTGTCTACATTTTGTCATAGAACCAAACAAAAGTCAGTATATAATAAAGAAACTACAAATAAAGGCTAACACCCTGAAGCATGAAAAGGTAGTTAAAATTAACAACACTGCTGGGTTTAGAATATTCCAATATAATGTACACTACTGATAACTAAGAATTTCTAACCACATAGAATTTCTAAGAACCATATTTTATATTTATATTACATTTATACATTTATTTGTGAGTATATGTATGTGTGTGTGCATGTGTGTGTTTGTGTGTGTGTGATCAGCTCAAGAACCATATTTTAGATAATTTTATTTCAACACAGTCAGTGCTTAGCTTTCCATTCTTATATTGAAGAAACATATTTAGAAGGAAGGACTAAGAACTAAAGTCAACTGTTGAAAATGCCTGTGATCGTGGCTTAATGAGTTTAGGATGCAGAATGGGTAGCAGAGAGTTTAGCCTTTGTTTTGCTTCAGGCCTCATTTATAAATGGCCTCTTTCCTCTGACTTGGGAAGGCATCTGTGGCTGGGCCTTCCCAGGAAGAGGACAGGACATAATTCTGTGAGGGGCAGCCATTGTTAGTTCCCAGAGAGCCTTTCTTAATGTTGCCTCCTGGGGAAAAAGCCCTGTTCCTACAACTGCACACACCTATGTGCTCACATGTACACACAGGGGCACCTACATCTTAAGCTCATTGGGTAAGACTTCTCATCAGTGGTTCACATCCACGAGGGGCAGGAGGTCCCTCAGAGCACCGCGACAGCACAGAAGGGAGGGTGGTGGAGCAGTGGAATTCACTGTTGTTGTGGGATTTCTAACAAGAACCAAATAAATAGCAGTGACAGTTACATCCCAAGTCTCAAGCTGGCACTGCAAAATCATTCTGTTAGTAAAACAAGTAACTACCCAAACAATACTTACATCCTTATTTCCGAGGTACATTACAAACATATCCTCAGTGCCCCCATTCTCTCTTAAGTCAGGTCTTTGGAGAAACAAAGACAGAGACGTGTATCCTTTTAAGTCTTCTAGGTCATTTGGCAGCCGGACTTCAACACCAGATTTACCATTGAACCTCATGGGAATCGCAACCTGTGAGGAAGAAGAAGATGGAAGAATGAGGTGTCAGCAACTATGAGAGAGAGAATGTGCTCAGCGAGGAGTTCTGTAGCCATCTTTCTTAGCGACACATCAGCTTGTCCTAAGCTGTCTGATAAACATTATTAATACATGATAATATAATATATAACTTATATATTGTAATATAATATATTATATAATTTATATATTACATTATATATATATATATATATATATATATATATATATATATGAAAGGGTCTCACTATGTAAGTCTGGCTCACCTGGAACTTGTTTGGCAACCAGGCTGGTCTCAAACTCACTGAGATCTACCTGCCTCCCCTCCCCAGTGCTGAGATTAAGGCTGCACCACATGCCCAGCTTGGATCCAGACTGTAAATTCATGACGCTGTCTGCAGAACCAGCTACTCTTTTTTTTTTAATATTTATTTATTTATTATGTATACAGTATTTGCTATACATATATGCCCGGGCAGATCTCAATGTAGATGGCTGTGAGCCACCATGTGGTTGCTGGGAATTAAACTCAGGACCTTGGGAAGAACAGCCAGTGCTCTTAACCTCTAAGCCACCTCTCCAGTCCAAGAACCAGCTACTCTTAATGTGAACTGGCTGAGGGCCTTTAAGAAGTCAATTTAATCTTCTGTGCAGCAAAGACAATGGTGATGATGGTGATGCTGACAGTAATATTAATTCCTACCCTATATGGATTTGTGCAGAGGAGTTAATGTTCATGGAACAAGTTAGGACGGTGCTTGCATATGGTTAAAGTAAAATACATTAAAATATTTTAAATATTTTTTGAGACAGGATTTATATGGTCTAGGCTGGCTTCAGGCTCACTATATACCTCGGCTTGGTTTTGTTTTCGTAATCCCCCTGCTATCACCTACTAAGTGCTGTGCGGTTGCAGGCATGGCCCACAATACCCAGCTCTTTAAAGTATTTTCTTTCTTTGGTTTTTAGAGACAGGGTTTCCTCTATGTAACAGCCCTGGCAGTCCTGGACTCACTCCAGGACAGACCAGGCTAGCCTTGAACTCACAGAGATCCACCTGCCTCTGCCTCCCTGAGAGTGCTGGGATCAAAAGTGTGCTAGCTCTTTAAATATTTTAAAGAAGGAATTGCTTGCCAGTGGTACATAACACAGTACACCTGTGTTTATTTCAGACACTCAGACTGTAGAAATGCATGCATTGGGGGCCGAGGAGGTGGCTCAGTCAATAAAGGACCTGTCATGCAAGCATGAGGGACTGAGTCTAGATTCCCAGTACCAACATAAAAAAAAAGACCAAAACCAACAAAACAGGTTGCCGTGGTACATGCTTGTAATCCCAGTATGGAGAGGAGCCCTTTGCTGGTCAGGCAGTCTAGACAAATTAGCAAGCTCTAGCTTCAGTGACAAACTGACTCAAAACATAAGGTGGAGAGCAACTGACAAAGACCTGTGGCCTCTATTCGCACGTGAGCATACACGCATAGGCATCAAGACTGTACAGAGCCTCTTACATGCTCTGTGACAGATGCCCTGGCCTGCTCCCCACTGCAATCCCTCATGAAATGCGCCTGTAACATTGAGATCACTAGAAAGGTAAAGCAAGAAGCTGCCAGCCAAATGCAATTCAAAGCATTAGAACTTCCCAACATTGCTGCTTAATATCACATTTAGATTTTATGAACTGTAGGCAAGGGTCACCCAACTAGCATAGGTCTGTGGACTGAGACTGGGCAGTTCCACAGGAAACAAATATCGTGTAGCAATCAGAACAACAACAATCTTGGAATGATACCCATGTGTAGGAGGAACAAGGTCTGCCATTGAGCAGAAACAAGGCCTGCTGTTAAACAGTACTTGCGTGGCTGAGCTTCCACATACAGCTGACCTGAGAGAACTGCCCAGGCATGCCTGAACATGCCTGGCCCGAGACCTGCCTGGCATGCCTAGAGATTGATGATGCCACACCAGTTAATGAGCCAATGAGGAAGAGCTGCAGCAGCCTGGAGTTTGGGAGTCAATGGGACTCTGGGTGGAGGTTATAAAGAGAGCTCTCTCTTTTTGAAATAAAAGGGTCTGGTTTTGCCACTTACCGGACCCCTGGAATCTGGGTTGTTGATTCCATGTGGGCTCATCCCTGGCCTGCCCCCAAGAGAACTGGGCATGGGCCCCAGCAACAACAACCACGGTAACATAGGCTCTATCTGCCAGACATTAAAGTATTTCCTGGCATCTTGTATGTGTGAAGGTGAGGCCAGGGTCCCCTCACCCACTTTATGAGCTCACATTACAGATCTCTCTCCCACTCCCTACCTGCCCTGTAGAAGACCCGACCATATTGCTCAGCCTCCTCCTGGGAAGCCTTCTGCTCCCTGGTGAACTCATCTTTGCTTTTTAATTAAGAAGATACTTGTGTGAACAGTAAGAGCTGGAGACCACATGCTTGCATTTGCATCACACCTTGAAAAAGGAGATAAACAGCACCCCTGTCCCTGCAGCCTCTTCTCCCTTCACAGCCACTGCTCTCTGCAGCTGGGGTCTTCCACAAGTGCTCAAGCAGGCTTTACTAACTTTACTATGTAGGTATCTATGGCTACAGATGCATCTACTTACCGACCAGCTACAAATGTTCTATTTTTCACAATTAAATATTTTTATGTAAATGCATGTGATAATACTTTTATAATCTGCTTTCTTTGATGGATACTGTATTTGTAGGTTGATCTAGGTGGCTGATATGCATGAGTCCAGCTCACTAGCTGCAAATAGTTGGGTTTTTTTTCCTTTAAAAAACATGACTATACAAAGTATATTGCAACAAACATTCCTTGTGTAAGTGTGTGTGTATGTGTGTGAATGTGTATGGATGTATGTGTGTATGTGTGTGAATGTTATGTGTATGTATGTATATGTATGGGTGTGTGTGGTGTGCATGTGTATGGGTGTGTATGTATGCATATGCATGCGTGTGTATGTGTGTGTGTGTGTATGTGTGTGCAGGTGCATATGCTTGAATGTGAACAGAGGCCAGTGTGTGTGTGTGTGTGTGTGTGTGTGTGTGTGTGTGTGTGTGTGCGCGCGCAAGTGCATATGCTTAAATGTGAAGAGGCCAGAGGAGAATATCAGGTGTCCTGCTCTACAGAGTTTGTCCTATTCCCTTGAGAAAGGATCTCTCTGAACCTGGAGCTCAGCTGGCGGCTATTAAGTCCCAGAGACTGTCTTGTCCCCACCCCACAGTGCTAGGGTTACAGGCACAATGGTCCTGTGTCCTCCATCCTCAACAAAGATGGGTTCCAATACTTTCAGATTGTAAGAGCCTGGGTCCTGAGCACAGAACCTTCTTCACTCCTCCTTGTGACTACAGTTTGAAAAGTGAGGCCTGAGAGAGACCCCTTCGTCCTGCCTTTGTCAGGTCCAAGGGTGGAAACTGCTCCAGGAATCTGGCATAGCACAGAATTTAGGGAACAAAGGTCATGGGCATTTTTGAAAGGTGACAAAAGAAAGTTAAACTTCATGTTTAAAATCAGGATTCAGAGAAGACAGACAACAAATTCTTGTACAAATAAAAGTCTCTCCTGTCTTGGCGAATGTGATAAGGAACTTACAACAAGCAACATCTATGTCAGCGTGAGAGCACCCACCTTATTGGCAGCATCTCTGGCCTGCTGAATGAGTTCTCGGATTCGGTCCATGTTGTCAGAGATGTTTCCCAGGGGCAGCAACTGTTGGTTGATAGTTTCAATCTTGATAAAAAGGTCAGGCAACTTCTTGGTTAATTTCTTTACTGTTGGTGAAATGAGAGAAATGGAATTTTACACAGCACATTGAGAAAATGGTAAAAACAGATGTTCGTGCTGGGAATATTTGTTCTGGCAACCCTAGAAACAAAATGGATCACAACCAGGCAAGACTCTCCTAAATTCATTACAGGTTTCTGTAATGATTCATCAAATTATATTCCTTGGTTAATATGGGGGAATGTTTCTTTTCTTATCCTTTAATGGCAATCATAACTTAATACATCATGATTAAGAACTTCCACTCTACCAAAAAGAAAGAAAAGAAAGATAGATCTATAGGACACCCAGGACTGGGAAGATGGCTTAGTTGGTAAAGGTGCTGCTGTCCCCAGATCCATGTAAAAAGTTGGGCACAGCAGTGTGTGCCTAGAACTACAGAGGCAGAGACAGGAGGATTTGGAGAGATTGCTGGCCAGCTAACTTGCATCATGTCCAGATTTCAGCTACAGGTTCAATGAGGGACCCATCTCAGAAAATAAAGTGGAGGGGGTGGGGGGATGGCTCAGTGGGTAAATCAGCTGCTGTTCAAAATGGAGGATCTGATTTTGAATCCCCAGAACCCACATAAAGACGGAATGTGGTCCATGTGTCTGTCAGTCACCCTAGTGCTCCTATCAGAAGGGGGGGGGGGCAGGTACAAGAGACTCCAGATGCTCAATGACCAGCTAGTGTGGCTGACACAACAGTGAAGAGACAATGTCTCAAAACAAAGAGGAAGGCAAGGACCAACACTAGCTGTCTTAAGCATGCCTGCATGCACCCCCCACCCCCCACCCCCACACACGTGTGCATGTACATTTTTTTAAGACACAGGAAGAATATAGGACGTGGTGGAACACAACTTTGATCCTATTGCTTAGGAATCAGAGGTAGGTAGATCTTTTAAGTTCAAGGGGCAACCTGATTATATATATATAT
>CAJQZJ010032507.1:3408754-3450988 GCA_907164525.1 Lophiomys imhausi | reverse complement strand
TATATATATATATATATATATATATATATATATATCAAGTTCCAGGGCAGTTGAGAATATGTGTTATATACACTGAGACATTGTCACAGAGAAAGAAAGAGAGAAAGAGAGAAGGGGAGGAAAGAAAGAATGAAGGAAGGAATGAGGAAGGAAAGAAGAAAAGAGAGGAAGAAAAATGAAGAATATACTTCACATGAACTTCTGGCCTCTACACTCACTCACGCACAAATATACATACACATCACACACAAAAAGGGGAAAACTGAGACATCCTCCCTGGTCTCTAACAGAACACTGTGCTATTTGAATATATACATGAACCTATTTGCTAATGTTCTAACTTGAGGTCAGACTTTACCAGAAAGGAACTGCAACGGATCAAGGTCTTACCAATGGAGAACATAGCTAAGACATCCTGACCCGAGGATGCTGATACCTGAGTTACTGGCATCGGCCAGAGCCTTGTTGAAGTCCTCACGGCGTGTGCTCCCATAGCTGTCCTTAATTCTTCCCAAGTCTGTCTGGATGGGGTTGAGCCCATCCAGAACCTCGCTCGTTATTCCATCGGCCTTCTTGACCATGCTCTTCACACTGTTGATCACACTGTCAACATCACCTAGTGCACACACAAGGAGGGAGGCATAAGGACCTGAAACATTCTTCCTAAGGAACCATGACCTGGGGTCCAGGGTGATGATCACCTCTCTGTATCCCGCGAAGATCATCACGGACAACGGTAAGGTTGGCATCTAACAGGTCCTTCTGAACCGACACAGCCTTCAGGGCTTGCTGTAGTCTGTTGAGAGATGGGCTGATTTCTAAAGGAAAGGTGAGAGGGAGAGAGAGAGAGAGAGAGAGAGAGAGAGAGAGAGAGAGAGAGAGAGCAAGAAAGAGAGAGGGGGGAAACATCAAGAGGCAATTACTTCATGCATTTGGATCTTGCATGGGCACTTGTGGCCCCTGAAGTGGGCAGTGTCTGCAGACTACTGAGTACCCATGTACCTTAGTCACTACCCCACAGAGGCCACCACACACCTAGACCCACAGATGTGGGCATCTCTGACATTACAGAGGCCAGAAGAGCAACTTACCAGAGCCTCATGGTGACCAGCTTCTAGGAAGGACACACAAAGAAGGGGAGATGTGAGCTAACTGATGGGGAGCTGGACCTTCACTCTGACCAATGCAGAGGAAAGCTTACTGAAGGTTTAGCAGCTGTATCCCAACATATGGTGTGTGACTAGCACTGGTGGGGACTTAATATTGGTGCACACTTGCTCAGTGAATGAACACTTGAATGAACAAATGAATGATGCAAAAGGGTGACTTGCAGCCAAGACAAGACTGCTCTTGAGAGAGCCTCGTGCAAAGGATACAAAGTTGATGCTTGTTTCTGCTCCTGCAGGACAATGAGCGGACCTATCCTTGGGGTTCTCCCCAGAGATGCTTGAAGGGATACATTAAAAATGAACTGATGAGGAAAAAATGATACAAATCCACATCCCAGCTAGTAATGTAGCCATCCTTGGGATAGAAAGCCACCAGCCAGTGTATTAATACCACGCTGGTGACACGTTACTCCTTATGATTCCAGGACTGTTTTAGTTAATAACACAACTAATATTCAAACCTACTTAAAACACTCATCCTGGGCACAGTCACCCTAGCACTGAAGACGTAGAGACAGGCAGATTGGTAGAGGGCACATTTAGTATGTTCAAAGCCCTGAGTTCTAATCACAGCACAATGGAAAACAAATACGAGCAGACAACCATGAAAGCCCCATACCAACCCAAGTCTTAACTTGTGTTGTAAAGAAGGCAGACATAATGCCATAAAATCTTTATGTTGATTAATGATTCTATATTACAAAATTTTTTTCCTGGGCTTTACCTTGTGCATTTGATCTTCAAAAATATGTAGTAAATAAATTTATAAAGTTGTCATCTAACCATTTGGAAGGGACTAAGAATTGAGTGAGGACTCAGTCCAGACACCTGCCTGGCCATGGCTTCCTGGGGGAGGTCATAAAAATTCAAGAGGTGGCATTTTCAAAGCCCAGGGATTGTTGAGTTTCAGATGGTTTCTATCTCTCTGTCTCGAAGCTTCTACCCCTGAGCTGCATCTCTGGGCTAAGACAACTTAATTATTCTTTTAAAGTACATGAGATGAAAAATATCAAAGATAAAATTGATGCTTAAAATTTTCTCATGTCCCATGTTGGCAGTGATTATCTTTTGATACTTTCAGGTGGAAGATTTTAGGACTTAAGACATGTCGAAGCAGGTACTGTAATGACCTGGAGTGAATGACCTTCATATGGCTTCCCAGTGCCACGGCCACAAGCATGTTAAGAGCACCCCAAAGTCAGGCCAAGGAAGACTATCATTCTCAAGACTTCTTCCTCTGTGTAAGACCCAAGTCAAGTTCATGTATGATGAGTAGGGGCTTTTAGGACACTGGGCGAACGCATGACATCAATAACATAAAGTTAGAATGTGTCCACAGTGGAACTCAAAACACGCTTTGCATCAGACTGCCTGTCATTCCCAAAGGTTGATTAAAGCCTTGATCGTCCTTGTCACCCACCCTTCCAGATGGATACCTTGCTGTAGCTTTTTCTGTGTTTTCTTGGCTTCATTTAACAGTTCATCACTGTCAGAACTCAGGGTCTTAGCTCTTCTTGGAAGATCTTCCTTTATCACTGTCTGAAAGCAAAACATTTCTCAGTCTTAAGTAGACCCTATACCTTGGGAATAGAGAGTAAGAACTTTCACCTTAGCCCTAAATCCCTTATCTTTAATCTTTAAAGTGTGAGATTTGAAAGGGATGAGCTGTACAGTGTTCCCTGATGTTGTGGCTAGGACTCTAGGCAGGCACATACCTGCAGCTTGGGGAGCGAGGGTGACCTCTGGTGACAGATGGTTGAGCCCATACAAAGCCCTCACAATCATTTAGTTGTCATGAGGCTTTCAAGCTTTGGAACCTGAAAGTCTTTGATCTTCCAAGGCTCAACTTCCCAACTCTAATACTTAGTATGCTATCCTTTATTTCTTGGATATAGGGATATTATATGGTGCATCAAATATCTTATGGGTCTCCACACACATGCCCAGATTTAAGACCAAATCATTGAGAGAAAATGGCAATCCAAGTTGATTCCAAAAAATCTTTCTTTTTGGTAAACATTAATTATTAATTAAGGCATAAAAACACCTAGTAAAAACCAGAATATACTATTTGTTTAGTTTCAAAATTTACATTGGTATCTGGTTGTACAAATAAATTCTAAATCACACCACTGATAAATGCAGAAATGACCCATACCAAGAACAAACTCATCTACTACCATATAACAAGCTCTGGTTTTGAATAAATAATATCTTTTAATACTGCCCCATAACAGGAACGTAAGCAAATGAGCTGCTCCAGGACCAGTCCAGCAGGCGGCTCCAGGTACCCACTTGGAAGGCAGACTCCGAGGCACTGGTGGCCTTGTCCGCTGCGTCCTCTGCTGCTCTGATGGCACTGAGGATGTTCTCATAGGCGGTGGCAGCGTCCACAGCACGGCGCACCAGCTCATCCCCACTGGCATTTCTCTTTATCCTGGAAGACGATACAGGGTGGGTCAGGCCTCTCGCCACCCATTCTCCGCCTGGGGCTGCCATCCTCCCAGGGACCACAAGACATATACTATGCATTTTGCCATTCTGTCCCAGGGATACAAGCTGGGAGTCAGATCTCATTGCAAGTCTGGTTTCGACTTGGTCTGACTTGGTCTGTGGGTTCTGGATGGGGCTTTGGCTTTGATCCAGCCCTCCCTTGCCCCTGCTCCAGGGCCCTAGCCAGCCTGAGTGAAGATCTGCGGTTGATGCTCAGTCATCCCGCGGTGTGTAGACCTCTGTGGGCAGGCACTCACTCTTCCAGCTGCTTTGCCAGCTCCTGTAAAGACTGTGCATGCTCCTCTGCCTCCACCGCCAGGAGCGTTTTGCTGGCCGACCTGGACAGCTCCTGCACTTTGCCACTTAGTTCCTGTCTTGCTCCATTTAAAGCAGCAGCTAAGCTTTCATATTCCTATTTTTTTCCAAACAAACATAAGTTCAAATGATGAACACATGCCATTTTCTTAAACTCCCTCACAAGTGATGCTTCTAATGAGAAACCGTATTTTCTAAGTTATTTCATCATTTCACTGTACCAACTTGTCCTTGGTTACTTCAGATAGTGGCACTGACAACAATCCAAGTTTTACCACCATCTTGAATGTCTTCCTTTTGATGGGCACCCTCTTTATAAGGTTTATAGAGTTAAAATGTCATCATCAAGGTGAGGCTCTGCTAAATGGAAGGGCTTCTTAAGACACAGAAACAGATACTATGAAAGATTCTTTGGAAGCACCCATAAGGCTAAGATGTCTGTCAAGCTTTTATCGCTCTTCAGTGTCTTCCATTAAGAGAGGCATGTTTGCAGTTTTAGAAATGGCATTGTGATGCTCCTTTGTTACCACCTTGCTCATTGCAGACAAATGAGGGAATGCAGAAACCCTAGCATTCATACCACTCTCCCAGCAGACAGTGGTTGTTACTATTTGGGGGTGCACAGTTCTGTCCAAAAGGGATATACTCAAATTAAAAATAAATAGGTTAGCCTATTGCATAGTCTCCTGATGATAGCATTTGACTGGTTTGGATGTTTCTAGAAAGTCAGAAGTCTCCGCTACCTTCTGGGTTTTGGCCATCTGCTGGAGTAGATTGTTGGTCTTCAGCAGGGAAGAGTCAGCTGTGGCCAGGTACTTGGTGAAGTCCTTCTTCAGGGAATTAATTTCCTTCGTTTGTCTCTGGAGAAAATACAAGAGCCCATGTGCACACTTCCCTTGACACATTAGCAGAAAGCACAGACATCTTTAAGGGACAACAGCAAGCAAGTCAGAGTAAAAATGTTTTCTTGAAGCTAACAAGAACCTAGCCTGCTGCAAGTGATGGGGCCGGAATTCTCACTACATGCTGCTGTGTTGCCATGGTATCCCTTGGCTATGATCCCTAGAGAAGTCTCATACGCTGGGCCAACTCCACCAGCGAGGTGGGACATGTAACTAAGATCTGCCTTAGAGAACAGAACATAAGATTTCAACTAAACAAATGAAGGAGGACCAACTGCCTGTCCACATACCAGTCCCAGTGAGTAAGCAGTGGGCCTTGGATAGAGATGACACAGGACATGAGTATGCCCGGTTAGAAGGCTTGCAGAGGTTGGGTCCCACACTGCTGGAGCCTGCCCTCTTCCCTCGAATACTCAGTGATTCCAACAGAGTTACTGCTACCCAGGACAGCACTGAGACCTAGCAGGTGTCACCCACTGAGGAGACATGGATTTTCATTTATCAGCTTCCTCCTCTTTGGGAGCCAATCCATGTTATTCAGTTCTGGTCTGTCTTTTGACGACCTTTCACATTTCTAAATTTGTTTTTGCTGTTGTTTTGGCGTAGGATATTCACCATCAAAAATATGAACTATAGGGTTGGGAGTGTTGGCTTGACGTTAAAATAGCATGAGGCCCTTGGTCTTATTCCAAATGCTTCCAGAAAGTCTCTGCCTGCCTGTCTATCTATCTATCTATCTATCTATCTATCTATCTATCTATCTATCTATCTATCATCTATCTATCTATCTATCTATCTATCTATCTATCTATCTATCTATGGTGTATATATATGTGTGTGTGTGTTTGTGTGTGTTGAAATTTTAAGCTCTAAAGTCCACCATTACAATGGCATGTGACCCATGATTCAGCCTCTTTCCAATAAACAGGTAGATAGCTGTTTCAAATGCCTTTGTTGGTGATTATTATAATAACTGACACAAATGGTTACTGAAAACATATGAAACATACATAGGATTAACTCTGACATAATGAATTTCTCATCTACTCAGCAAAAACTATTCCTCCGATTACCCTCCAGCCGTGGGCAGGCAGGGACAGTTTGTGAGGCTCTGTCTGTGGTTTCAGAAACTTCTGGTAGTAGTGAGTGAAATGGATCAGGTCTTGTATTTAATGCCTCAGTCCTGCTTGATCAGGGCCTGAGGTAGACCAACCCGACAGGTGCCTGGCCATGCCTCCCTGCTTCGTTCAGCCCTACCACTAATGAAAGCACAAGGCATCTGTCTGCTGCTCACCTGGATGGTTCCTAGAAGCCCTTCATTTTCTTGGTTGAGGCCAGTGGCCTGCTTTGCCTGGGCAGATGCCTCCCGGAGGACAGCAAGCAGGTCCTGAAGCTTGGCTTCATAATCATTTAATGAATCCTGAATATTCTTTAGCAGTCCATTGTTCTCCACCTGGTGGGTCTCCAGCCAGGTCCTGATCCGGTTCAGCACTGCAACACATAATTTATGACTTTCATGTAAGGGATGAGTTTAATGAAGCTGGGGGTGGGGTGGGGGCCGGAACTACAGGAGGAGAGCTAAATTCTTGCCCAGTCCATGACTTTCCCCAGAGCCTGGGAAGAACAGGAAGGGAAGCCACTTACATCATGCACACTCATATACTGCCTTATTTTGGCTGCTGTGATAAGCACACAGGGACAGCAGCTATGGTTCTCATGCTGCTGACGACAAGACAGACGCGTGGATAAATGACCTTAGACTTAGGACTTGAACGGAGCTGTACAACAGAAAGCCATGTTCCCTCCATTGCCAAAAGCAAAGATTAGTTCATCAACAAATGCTACGTGTCAACTACTACCCTAGATACATCATTTTAGAAGAGAATAAATATCCATACTGAATGATGTATGTTAAATTACTGTGGCTGTTTTGACACAGTGAGGCATTTTCCCTACTTAAAAATTTTACATATATCCAGCCAATTACTCAGATATTTGGCTTGGGGCTCTGTTTTCTTTTGATAATGCCTTTTAATCTGTGATTTAAATGTTCAGCAGTGGTAAGGGAATGATCCTTAAAAATGGTTTAATGAGGCTAAGGCTGGTGGCTCATGTCTGTAGCCCCAGCATTTGGAAGGGTGAGGCAGCAGGATTGCTCATTCAAAGCCATTCTGGACTATGTAGTGAGACACTATCTCCAAAGTGAGGGGGAGGAATGATATTCACGAGAAAATGAGAAAAGAGTAAGTTGTTACCAGAAAGAGGTTTGTACAGACAAAAGAGAGCCACCCCTGGTGGCTCGTGCCTGTAATGCCAGCACTTGGAAGACTGAGAGGCCAGAGGAGTAGCAGCCTGGGCAAAAGAGTGAGACCTCGCCTCAAAGGAAAAAAGAGATGGAGGTGAGGGGACAAGGCACAAGTGTTTGAATTTTAGAATCATTTTTGTGGTTGTTTACACTGTGGTAATGCCTCTTGGAACCTTGAAGAAAAGACTCAGCTCTAAGGGCGGAAGGGGCAGCCCCATTCCCAGGATGCAGATTCTAGTGGCAAGGTTTGCAGGCATGAAACCTTCCACCTGCAGCCTGGGGGGTCTGGACTGCACTTAGAATACAGCACTTTAAGCTGGAAAGAGTGGCCATGGGAATCGGGGCTGGGCCTTACGGAGCTGGGCTTTTATTTTCTCGGCCTCTGCTTCTCTGAGGTGCTGTTTAAAGTCTCGGCCTCGCAGTTCCCGCATCATATGTTGGGCTTCTGCCAGCTCCCTGGACCAACCGCCCATTGGCAAGTCTATTCCTTCTCCGCCTGGCCTAGCGATCTGCTTCAGGAGAACTGGAAAACATCAAGTAGATTATTACACTGAGGGCTCTGGAAGCTCTGTGGAGAGTCTTGTTCATCTTTAAGTATCACTGTGGGATTCTTTCATAATGCTGAGCCCTCTCAAAAAATAAACTCTTTATTCAGTATACAACAAAGGTTATGCAATAAAAGTTTTAATTGGGGTGGGTAACTTTTCTTACTGTGCACATTCTGGATGACGTTTTTAATTTTCATGTCCAATTCTTTGGCACTCTGGATTGTCTGATCAATGTTGCTATATAATGTTTGTGCCTTTCTGGAATTGACTTTTGCCTACATGAAAAATAAGCTCATTATTAGTGAAGTAGGTTAAAAGGGAAAATGAAACTGAAAATATCCCCAAAGGAAGAAAGGTTAAGGTAACTGACTCAGCACATCACCTTTTCTTGCAAAGTTTCAAATTCGAGGTTCAAATGACTCAGTTCTTTTTCCAGACCGTCCATCTTGGATCCATGACTTGAGATGGCAGAACGGAAGGCAAGCAGCTGGCTCTGAAAGCAGACACAAGGCTAAATCCCACTTCAGAGCAGACACTGCCCAATCTTCATTCAACAAGACCGTGCTGGCCTTACCTGTCCTCTTCCTTGGTTCCATTCTCCTGCTTACAATGTGCTTCCACCACAAAGCACAACTCATGGGTGCCCAAACCAGTAGGGCCAATTGATCAGGGCCAAACCTCTAAAACCATGAGCCAAAGGAAGCCTTTTCTTTTTCAGTTGATTATCTTAGGTAATGTATGAAATTGATTGTGGTGCTGGAAAAATGGCCAACACATTTACTTTATTTTATAACCATATCATAAAACAGATTTGTCTTATTTCAAAGAATGCCCCCCCCAGCCCCAGATGGTGAGCAAAGCAAGGTCTTTTGAATTTGGTCTTGATTTAAATTCTTCCAGAGCTGCCATACTCTAGCTCTGTGATTTTAGAAGGTTGTTCTTGCTTAGCTTCTGCATGTCCTGAGATGAAAACAGCCCTGATTTTCTCACAGAGATCTTGTGAGATGTGGGTGAGGTGCTAAGAACAGAAGCTGGCACACAGCGTCCATGCAGAGAAGTTCAGGGCAGCGTGGCACAAAGTAAAGCAATTAACTCAGGGAGCCTCCTTTTCTCTCACAACAGAAAGGCCTTTTCTTTCTCTATATTAAAACTATAAAGCATGGAGTTGAATCCCTTAAGAGATGAAAAGGAGCCATTCTTCAAGAATTACTTTGAGCTCTATTTAAGCATGATCAGAGCCTCCCGCATCAGCTCTCATTCTAGTCTTGGTTTTACCTCATCAGTTCTTGTACTTCAATGAGTGCAGTTTTTCATGCCTATGATTTCCAGTTGGGTCTTTTCATCTCTATTTCTTACTTGATTTTGAGTAAGATTTTCTCATCTCATTTCTTCTAATGGAAGCTATTCTTTCAAGAAGTTTTCAGATTGTCCTGTTATTTTCATTTCTCAAAAGTACCTTCATCTTTTACCTATCGGTTCTGATTAGTGCATCTGTCAGACAGTTGCAGGCTCACTCAATCATTGGGAGCTTTCTCTTTTCCCCCACACCCCTTCTGTCATCTCATAGCTACCACAGCCCCCACCATGAGACCCTGCTCCCAGAGTCCAAAGTCAGGCTGCACATTGCAGCGCAGGAATTGTACACTGTGATGATGGTGACGGAGTTGGCTTCCAGCACAGATCCAGGCTTATGGGTTTGTCCATGTCTGGTCAGGAGACTGGGATTCACATGGCCTGCCTTTTTTTCTCCTTTGGCCAACAATGAGCACTGGACAGTTTCAAGGTTGTGTGCTCAACCCTCATTAATAGGAAAAGTAACCCTCAGCATTACTTGAGAGAGTTTGACTCAGGCCCTGTGGTACCATTACTTCTCAGAATACCCTCCTAACCCCCTTACTTTGAAAGGCATTGAAATCTTACCTAGTTTGCTTCTGACTACAAAAGGATTAAATTATAAATCAACATTAGAAAGTCATCAGAAAAAAATCTCTGATCTGGAAATTAAGCAATATACTTCTAAATTACTCATGGGTTATTCATATGTCAGAGGGAAATAGAAAAATGGTTTGAATTGAATGAGAATGAAGACACAATACCATGAAGTCTGTAGCTATGGGGTACAACAAAAATAGTACTTAAGGGAATCATTTCTTTACAATATTAAACGCTTATGTTAGCAACAAGAAAGTTTTAAATCAGTAAAATGAGCTTTGATAATAAGAAACTAGAAAATTAATAGCAAATTATTCTACAAAATGTAGTAAGAAAAAATATATGGGTAAGAGTAGAAACAAGGTAAGTTTGACACTATGTCCATTTAGGAGAATAATAATAGTAGGTCCACCCTTGAGGCATATGAGCTCTTTAATCTGGTTCCTCCAGTTGGTCACCTCCATGACATTTGGGTCACTATTGCACCCATGAATATATCTTGATATGCTGGTCATTACTGTAGTTTATAAGGTTCAGAGCTGAGTAAGATTGCTGCTGATGTTTTTTTTTTTTTTTTTTTTCCTCCACAGCAGCCTGTAGAGAAACTTCCAGTACTATGAGAGCTACTCAGCAAGGAGGAAGCTTCCTGGTCAGTACCAACTTGATTTCTCCATGACCTGAGCAAAATTTGTATCCCTCAACCACAAAGATCAGAACAGCTCTCATCGGAGAAGTTTCTTTGTGCAGTGGTTGGTGGTTAATGCAGACACTTACAGTACAGAGCTTATTATCAAAGCTCATTAAGTGTCTGTGTGCTCAAGACAAATGGGATGTCCGTATCACTCCATCCCCCCTAAGTCTCGGGGTCCATTGTGGAAGAGGGAGATGGAAAGTCTGTAAGAGCCAGAGTCAGGAAAGATCAGACCAAAACAGTCTTCAGGACATGGCAGGACCACCACATTCCTGAATGCACAGCAGTTGTAGCCATCTCTACGCGAACAGGCCAGGCAACATTCCAGCATGGAGGGAGGACAGGTCTTGCGCCCCACCCACAGCTGAGGAAATATCGACAGGTGCTGGCTTCTTGGGAATGGAGAGTCCCTTTTACTTGAGGATGTGTCTCCCGGTAAGTTTCCCATGCTCAGATGGTGAGCCCACAATGAAGAGCACCACACACTGGAGTCAACTGGTTGGTTGTTCTTAACAAAAAAGGACACGAAGTTATAGGGCCTAGGAAGGTGGAGTGGATCTTGGAGGAATTAAGAGGATCAATATGATCAAATTGTATGAAATGCAAATCAAATGTGTGAAATTCTCAAATAATTAATAAAATATCAAAATGGTGACAGTAAATGTTACTGTGTTGACTGATTTTTTAAAAAAGTAGAAATCAGAAAATTTGAAAACAGAAAAATTGATGAGATAGAAAAAAAAATCAATGAAGCTGATAATCAAGAGAGAGAAAAACATAAGGTGAAAAATACCAACCCTGGGAATGGTGAGGGGGCCCATGGCAGATCAGATCTGCAGATCTTAAAGGAACAGGAAATGACTTCTGAACTGTTTGAGTGACTGCATTTGGTCAGGGTTAGGGTTAGGGTAAAATGGATCCATTATTTGAAAGGAACTCACAGCCAACTACTACTTATGAATAAATAAATAAGCTAGAGTCTATTACCTGTTGTAAAACTTCAATATACTGAGTATTAAAAGACAGGCCATCTAAGGACCACATAGCCTCACATACTTCCCTAGAAAATTCTAGCAACCATTTTAAGAGAATTATACTAGCTTTGAACGACCCCGTGTTTCAGTCTTCTGAATGTAAGACACAGAGCTGAACGCTTTATGAGAGAAGTCAGTGGAGGACGGGTCAGTGAATAGTGAACTCACACAAGTGTTGGGCCTGTGTGCCTGTAAGCATTTCTTGCCAGTGAAAACTGACTGTTCATTTGTATGGGGGGGGGGGGGAATGAAACCTCCTAGGCTTTAAGCAGAGTCACCTGGACCCTGATTCCTGTTTCAGAAGCATTTTTAGCTGCACAGACTGACAGAATCTATCGTCAGCCCTCTGCCTCCATGGTTCTATGATAATGAATTGCACTGGGTCCAAAGATTGTGAGGGGAGGAAAAAGTATTTATGCTGAACATGTAGTAATGTTTTTCCTCATTATTCCTTGAACAATACAATAGAATGGTTATTTGGATGGAATTTACACTTATTTGTTATTATAAGTAACCTAGGGATGATTTAAAGTTTACAAGCAACAGTGCTAGATCTTAAGGAAATACTGGGCCATTTTTGTACTAGGGACATGAACATCTGCAGGTTTCGGACTCCACAGAGGGCCCCAGAGCTGATGCCCCAATAGAGAGCAAGGCACAGCCATCCTCACATCCTCACAGTGGTCTGGGTCCCCACAGAAGGCTTACCCTCAGGTCCTTGGCCTGTGTCTCCATGTGCCGGATCTGTTCTAGAACACCAGTGCTCACGCTCAGCCCCTGCAGCTTTGTCTTCGCTAGGCGGAGCTCCTCCCCCATGGAGGCCAAGTCATTCAAGAGTGTCATCACACAGCTGTCACAGTCTGCAGGGCCCCCAGAGAGAGGCAAATATATAGGCTGTAGGGTGGAGCCCAGAGAAGGTACACAGAACACTATAGCCTGTTCCCTCAGACACAGATTAGCACAGGCAGAAGCCACAGCCCTAGATGGCTGCGGGGGAGGGAGGTGCGCACTCTGAAGAAGTGAGAACCGGATGTGTGCGAGCATTTTTACTAGAACTGGTAACTCTTGGCATCTTGATGCTTATTCTGTGTGTAGGGAAAACAATAGTAGCTACCAGAGTGTCTGTTGGTGGCTATTTGAGACTGTTTTTGAGAACGGGTCTCCCAAAGGAGCCCAAGCCATAGCAAATTAGTGATCCTCATGCCCCAGCACCCCAAGCGAGGAGATTACGGACATGCCCCACTGTACACAGATGATTAGGTATTATGTTAAGTGATGTGGCATCTTCAGAAAGTCCCCCAAAGTTGTCTGAGGTGGGCATTCTGTCCATTTTCCATATAAAACTGAGGCTTGGAGAGGTAAGGAGGCCTGGTTACGGTGGACAGCTAGGGGTTGACAGGGTCAGGATTCCAGCCAGTATCGTCCTCCCTGCCCTCCTATCTTTGCTTTCCTGGACCACAGACTGCCTGTCCCAGTACAGCCTTAAACGAAACTCAGCTTGGGATAGGCAGAGAGGAGCTTTCTTTTCTCACCATCGCATTCTTCTACAGGGCTGCCATCTTTGGGTTCTTGGCTTACACAGTCTAAAAATCAGGAGATAATAAAAGAGACATTTTTTATTAAGCTTTTTTCTTCACCCAGTCACAAAATCGTCACCAGCTCCTCCTTTCTCACTGTCACCCGTGCCATTGTCATGAGCAGGACCTTTCCTGGTGGCCTTCTTTGTTAAATATTACTATTTCTTTTCTAATCAGGGAGGTTCCTCTCAAATGGCATATCCTTTCCTTTTTCTCTTTTGGTGGAGATTTGGCCTAGAACCTCACACATGCCAGGCAAACACTGTATCGTGAGCTACATGAATTCTCTTTTTACTTTAGTTATTTTTGTTGTTTTTATTTTATTTGTGTGTAGGTGTGTGAGTGCACCTCATCTATGCAGGTAACTGTGAAGGCCAGAAGAGGGCATCGGATCCCCTGAAGCTGGAGTTACAGTTGTGAGCTTCCTCATCTGCTGGGTGGGAACTGAAGCCAGGTCCTCTGGAAGAGCAGCAAGCACTCTTAACTACTGAACCATCTCCAGTCTCTGGCTACTTTGAAAAAATAAAGTCTCAATGAGTTGCCCAGGCTAGTCTTGAACTTCTGAATCCCTGCCTCAGTTCTCTCTAGTAACCGTTCTAGATTGCTATTAACCAATTTGTTCTGTCTTGCGTTGGGGACAGTCACTTGATCTGTTCTAATTTGCACATTATTGGCTTAGTTCTTCAACTTGCCCCCAAATATAAGATGAGAGAGTTTGCCTAAGTACATCTAAGGCACTTTCCTAACACAGCAGATCAACATTTCCTATGAAAGAAGTGGATATTCTTCTCTTTTGTCCTAAGTTTTTCTGAATGAATCATACAAACTGTGACAAATCATCTTTCACACAGTATGTAATATCCACACCTCTAGCTTGACCAAATCCTAATTAAGAGAGAAGGAATGCTTAATTTCTTCAGGTTCACATAAAAAGAGCTGATAAAAAAAATAGTTGTAAAGAGGGGCTAGAGCCATAGCTCAGTAGTTAAGCTACTTTTTCCAAGGACCCAAGTTAAAATCCCAGCACCCACATTGAGTGGGCAAACTAGGCTTGTGAGACCATTGTCTCATAGCAGTTTTCAGATACAGGTTGGCAGAGATGTGCATCAAACTCACCTCCAGTCAGGGGGTCGCAAGTAGCTAACTGGCCATTGCTTTGACAATTGCATGGTTGGCAGCTACCTCCAAATTTCTGGGGATTCCCAAAATATCCTGGTGCACACCTACACAAAACATAGAAAGGCTAAAAAACATTCAAATAACCCACCTTATTTCCCTATGTCCTACCATAGCTGGGTAATAGGGAAAGTGGCCCAGACTGGAGGGAATGAACACTTCACAAAAGGCATATTTCTTTTATCCCACAAGTGAGGCTAGTAAGGGCAGGAGGCAGAGGCAGACAGGGACTGCTCATTCACCTCCCAGCTGCCCCTGCTCCTGACTGCTCAGATACTCTGGTAGCTGAATGGCAGATGAATGAATGGTGTGATCAATACAGAAGTCAGGGTGGGCTTGATTTTATTAACAGTTATGCCCCAGGAGTTTCAGATGTTCACATGGAGGAAGACTGTCTATATTTCCTGATGTGTGATTTCAAGGCTGTGTACTCTGTACTGACACTAATCACAGCAGTGGGGTATGGCCTCCACACCTCCTTTGTGAGGTAACTGCCTGGAGCCACAGCTGCTGCCTCTGGCTGTGAGCCACTGTTATTCTAGATAATATAGTAAAAAGGTCAAGTCCTAACTCCAAACTTTAAAGGTCATATGCCCTTGACTGTTAAATTCAGTTAGTAAGAAAAATAAAACATGTCAAATTTCTAATTTTGCAAACTCAGTTAAATACTCTTTCCTATTAACAAGGTTGAGGTTGCTTATTCAAATCTACCAAGCTGGGTAGTAAAATGCTAGTTCTGAGGCTTTGCATACTGACCAGTCCCACATTCTTCTATTCTGCAGAAGATTTATGTTCTAAAATACTTTATTTTCATGTCTCGCCTACATCTAAAGTTTCTATCAAAAAGACCAAAAGTACAGCATATCCTTTATAAGGTCACACAAAGCATTGGGGCACTTAATTCTTCTTCCTTATTCTAACAAAGCATTCATTACTGGTTACAAGAAATAATTGGCTCTCTTATTTTTCTTTCATAGCTAAACACAGTGGATTGAAGCAATGCTTCCTGCTTTCCCGGAAGAGAATGGTGCAGGAACAAAGAGCAGGTAGTATGTCTGTCTGTGGCTCTGCGTGGCTGAGGGACAGACAAGTAAGCAGGGCCTGGGAGAAGCTAGAAAGCCCTTCTGGGCAGGCTGCTCCTCCCAAGTTCAACTAGACTCCTCTACATACTATATTCCTACTTCTCACCATTGACTTTCTTATTTGTCCTTCCAGATTTAACAAATAGTGCCATGAATGATGCCTAGGTAGGTGTGCAATCCATGTTTAATAAATAAAAATTTTGTCATCAACCTGGCACTAGTGAAAATGTGTTTCTAATTAAGAAACAATAGCTTGCTTTGAGACATCAAATATAGCATATGCTGAAAGAAGAACGGTTAACTGTTAATTAAAAGCTTCTCTTCAAATCAGCTGCCCAAATAAACAGATGCCTCATTGAACCTGTTGTCTTTAACTCTGTTGTTTGTACAGAAGCACAAGGAAGCTAAAACCAGGAAGAGCGTCTCCCAGATGTGAGCCCCCAACTTCCAAGTCACAGAACGTAGAATGCACTCCCATTCCCAGCCTTCTTTTCCGGCTACATGCCCTTACCATCTCCATAGAGCTGACCCTTCCCTTCCTTGCTCTCCAAGGCTGGTTGGCTGTCCTTTCAGACACAACTCAACTCAGCCCAGTGGGTTCTGTGACTAGGGCCCGAGGCATCTCCTTGTACCATTTCATACTAAGTCTAGATCTGGAGGGTCACCAGATACTTTGTGCATATAATGCTATGTGGCCGGTGGATTACTGAGAGGTGGGATGGTAGGTCATTAGAACTTGGGTCAACTTTTGCCTTACTCAACCTACACAGCATCCAGTGCACAGAAGATACTCAAGACAATCTGTCCATGAATAACTGAAGTATATCTCTAGGCCACTTGACCTTCCACAGCCTTTATTCTTTTGTTTCATGATCATTACTATACACATCTATATAAGCGGTGTCATGATACGCACCAGGAATTGGAAAATGAACAGGCTTTCCTAGTGTTGAAAATACACTATAAGAAGCATGAGTACATGTGCGTGCGTGCGTGTGCGTATGTATGTATGTATGTGAATATGTACGTATAAGGCTATAGATTATATATTTAGAGTTATAATTAATATATATTATTTTTATATAATAAAATTACATAAAAATAATATATATTACTTTTATATATTTTATTATATATATTATTTTTATAATATATATTATATTATATATATTATATTATTTTTATAATATATATTATTTTTATATATATTTTTTCCATTTGAGTTCGGGCCCCAAACAGGTCTACTACGACCCAAATCAGCAGGAAGTCACTTTAAGAGAGCTACGTCCCATGCCCAGAGGGTGGGGAGGTTGTTTCTCCGCCCTTCTTTTTGGTTATTTGAAGGATAACTGAAAACTCTGATATTTAGGGGAAGAGATTACAAGCTGATAAATGGTCCTGTTTAATGGATTTTGGAGGTTAGCCCCAGGGACTTCCTACTTTTCCTTTTCTGCATCCTTCTTCCTCTCCTATGTAGGAGTGCATAGGCTTGAGAAAAATGAGATATAGACATAGCACAGGAAGGTCCAAGAAGAAGGGGCAGATTATTGAATATGCCCTTATACCTTTGTATATTGATACAAAATTAGTAGTTTATTTGGCTAAAGTTACGGTATTGACCATTGTTTATTGTGCAAAAATAAGATTGTATTGGATTACATCGGTAGTGATCTTTGTATATTGATACAAAATTAAGATTACAGTTGGCCACAATGGTATTGACCCTTGTATATGGACGTAATATTAAGATTGTATTGGGCTACATAGGCATTGATCTTTGTATATTGATACATAATTAAGAGTATATTTAACCACAATTGAATAGATCTTTGTATATTGATACAAAATTAAAGGTAACGCTTCCTAATGGTATCATACCTAGAGATACTTAAAAATAAAATGTGAAGCTCTGGCCTCTTGATACCAACCGTCTAAAACGGTCTAGGATAGTTAAGTAAAATAAACTCCTAGTCATGCAAACATGTCACTTTGTTAGCTACTATGACAGTCTATCACAGATATTCTCTAAACTACCCAGTAATCAAGTTGCTAAGAGACAAGCAACATTTGCTTATCTAAATACAAGAGATGGATAGGGCATCTTCAAACACCCCAAGAGATCTGCAGAATATGGCATTCAAAGATGTTATCTTAAATTAAGATTTTCTTTTCTTCTTTTTTTTTTGATATCGAGACATATCAGCGCCTGACAGCACCCCCTATTCTACTCCAAGTAGAAGATAAGCATCGAAGAACCTCCACTGTAAGATGGTTGAATTAGTGGCAAGCCTATCTCTTGGCATGAAAAAACCCTTGCACCAACTGCAGACAGACTGCTGTCCAAAAAGGACAAAACTTGGTAGCAGGGAAGTCGACAGCCTAACTCTGCCAAGACAGGGTAGGTAAGTCCTTCATAATCCCTGCTCTACAACAAATGTCTGTCAGAGAAACAGGACCCAAAGGCTGAAGACTGATGCAGGAATGTATGGAGAGAAAATGGGAACTGTCCAGGCAGTCATTGGTATGTCCTTTCTTAGTTTTGGAAGCTGCAGGCCCTGCACTTCCTATATAAGCAGATATATTTATCCCTCTCAGGTCTCTGAGGTGGTTGAAGAATAGACAGCTAGAGTCTCATAGTTAAATTTTGAGTTGTTTAGGAATCAAGAGGGTGTTATAGATCTAAGAAGATACTCTTAAAAGTATGTTGCAAGTTAATATGAATGTTGAGTCAGATATAGACCTTTAAACTCATGGAGATGGTTAGATAGTAGAATGTTAAAGTCAGGGGCCAAATATGTATAAACTGGACATTGGGAAGGTATACTGGGCCATTTAATTCTCATAAATGTGGCATATTTATATCTGTTGTTTTGTATAATACTTACTGTTGTGGGAGAGGGAACCATCTGTTGGACTGAGGGGGGGGGCTTCTGGGGGGAAGAGGGTGGAAGGGCGGGATAGGGAGGGGTTTGTGACTGAGATGTAACTTGAAGAAAAACAAAAGGTAGAGTGTTAATAAAAAAAAAAGAAAATACACTATAAGAAGCATGAGTACATGTGCATGCGTGCATGTGTGTGTGTGTATGTATGTGAATATGTATGTATAAGGCTATAGATTATATATTTAGAGTTATAATTAATATATATTATTTTTATAATTAATATATGATATAATATATAATATAATTATATTATAAAAGATATAATTATATAATACATTATAATATATGGTATAATGTATAATATAGTATATAGTACACAATATAATTTTATATTTTATTATATAAAATATGAATATAATTATATATTATAAATATGAGGATATTGTAAGGATAAGGTTATATAGAGATGTGGACACTTGGGTGTGAGCATACACAGAAATGAGTCTCTATGGGAACAAAAGCATGTACAAATATTTTGGGGATCAGTATTTAAGAAATTAGGAGAGGTGGCATATAGACCTATGGGAGAAGATGAGAGCTACATAAAGATATACAAGGATGTGGGAAAGGATAAGTATGTAGGATATTATCTGAGGGCGTGGGACATGCTGGGAGGAGGGGAAGGGTGCGTAGAGATGGGGGAGGGCATGTAGGAATGAGGATGGGACCTGGAGCACACAGATATGTGTGTGTGTGTGTGGAGAGTACAAGTCTGTGTGTATGTGTGCTTATGTGGTATGTGTGCTTCATTCTCACTGTAAGACATGACCAGGAGAGAGAAGGATGTTGTTAATGGTTTGTTAAGTGAGCACTCTGGAATTTCCCCAAGATCTTCCTCAGTGGTATTCCAGCCCCAAACCAGCCTGTCCAACAACTCCACCTGCAGATGTCGGGAAAGGGGGGCTGCGGGCAATGGGCACACGGGGCAGGGAGAAACCTACCTCTCACACTGTGCTCCTGTGTATCCTGGTTTGCAGGCACACATCACACTTCCTCCATCCACAGTACAGCCAGTGGCAAAACTTATAGGAAGACAAAAAAAAAAAGCCTCATTTATGTGAAACCATAACTCTATGCATGGGCTCATGGTTTTCTATCACAAATACCAGCTTCCATGAAGTGAAAACTGAAACCCTTTGTGAGGAAGATTTTGAGTGAAGAAAGTTGTGTGGGGAGAAAATGTTGCCCCTGGAGACTCGCCAGAGCTCATGATGGATGGTTTCAGCTGACACTGGGCAAATGGGGTGAAAGCGGGCATGCACTTTCTTTCTTGCTTGGATAAACGCATTCCTTCCCTTGAGACAGACACAGTAACTCAGTCTGGAAGAGATGATTACAACACCATTTCCCTAGGAAGAACAAGGCAAGGATACAAGTCCAGGCAGGAAAGAGAATAGCAAGTCCTGATTCTCTTCAAATATGTCTCCTTGTTTATGACAATTTCTTCTACATAGAGCCCGCTCTTGGCAGTCAGGCCAGGCTTTGGGAGCCCAGAGAGAAGTACAGAGCTTCCCCATCTCCCTGGGTATTCCTGTGGTACTCTTGCTGGTTGCTTTACATTGGTTTCTTATCAAGTCTTGACATTTCAATTCCTTTTCTTTTAGCTCTAAACTGATATATTTAAGAAATCTTTTTTTTTTTTTTGGCTCCTGAACAAAGATGCCTTGAAAAAGCCATGTGGGCTTGCAAAGTGTCTGTATTTGTAGAGCATTATACTGACAAACACCAGAGGAAATCGGCTAGCAGGAGAGGTTATGCTTCGAAGCCTTCCTTGTTCAGATGGATGGATGTAGAACTTCCCTCGGGGGCCATATGATGTTTCTCAGTGGTGTTCCTGTTCATGGAGGAGCAGGTATAAAGCAGTTGCATTGATAAACGGGAAGATCTATGTCCATCCCAGCTCCTCTGAAGCTGGGAGCTGGCTTTGACGATAGCCATATGTTTTAATCAAAACGGAAAGCTCCCAAGCACCTGGATGGAAATCTTGCTATTTTCTTCCCCTGCCAGCCTCTGTCTCTACAAGTCTGGGCAGGCGTGGAGTGCTAAATTGCTGCACAAATAACACTGCAGGACAGGACAGGCTGCACGGGAATCCAACACAGAGATAGGAAAGCAAAGCAGACATTTCAGACCCAGGGATCTCCAGAGAAGTGGCACTCAGGTGCGTGACTTTGAGAGAAGGACGATGTGGCCAGTTCTTCTGACAACTGGCTAGTACCAGTCCGCTCTTAGTTCTGAGCTGGCGCTGCACGGGCCGTTTCTTGATTTTTTAAGCCCATTACTACTTTCCTTAGTGAGCGGCTGCTATGTCACTTGGAAGAATACAACAGTGTGCCAGGCCCAAAGAGAACACGAGAAGAAATGGTGACTGCTCTGCCTGCCATCTATCAGCCACACCAGGCCTGAATCGTGACAGCTGCAGGCGCTCAGGCTCAGAGCTTCCATCACGCCAACAGTTAAACCCAGATGCTGGGGTACATACAGTCTTCAAGCTTAAGCATCATAGAATCTGGATCCCAGCTACACCTCCAACCTCATCTCCAACCTCATCTCCACTTGTCAGTGAGAAAAAAACCTGAATAACCAAATCTTAATGACTATCCAGGTGACTTTTCAGAGCTTGAAAAGCTGCTTCTGTTGGAACCACTGACTCTTCTCTTGGGCGTGTGCAAGTGTCCAGTCGGTCACACTGTTGGCATCAAGGGACAGAGAAACTCAGCCTTCAGATCGAGCCAAGGCTGTAGCTTCCTGAGTGTGCCTGTAAGAAGTTCAGTCATGCACATGTAGATGACTGGGAATTGGATCTGTCACCTCATCTCACCTGGCTGGCCTCTTGCCGTATGTGACCTTTCTTCCTTATTTATTCCACAGATGGTCTCAAACTCTGTTCCCGTGAGGTTGATCTGAGGCTTGTTCCATGTCCTGTCTCTGTGCTGGCTGCCTCGTGAGTGGACCCTTTCTCTTCCATAAAACTTATCATTTCAGCAGTTGGCAGATTGTGCATCCAATAAAGAGGCCACGTTGGGTCACTTCCTCTCTTAGCACACTCTCATCCCCCCTGCCTCTCTATGAACATACCTCTTTAACGGGCTACCTCCCCATTCACTCTCAGTCTGTGCAACTGCCACACTACACACTGTTATCTGTGAGTCTCTACTGTACCTGTTGGCATCAGGGCTGGGCAGACCCTCAAGACTCTCCCTTTGGGACCAAGATCTGTCATGGCCTTTTCTCCACTAATCATTCATGCCTCTGCTAACCAACTCCATGGCTTCATGACCACTTTCTCTAACCGCCACTCACTGTCAATCACACTGCCCCATGTCTATCTGATATTTTACTTCGTATTTATTTTTGCATTTACTTACTGAGTTGTGATGATACTTTCTTTCCCTGACCCACTCCAGGTAAAGCCTGGGACATCAGACTCCGCCATCTTTACTTTATGTATCGGTTTCCCTAACACAAAGCCAAGCTGAGGCCTGGCCCCATAATGGCCCCAAATTTCCCAGAAAATTTGTAAAACTACTGAGTGAGCAGCAAAATAAAAAATAAATAAAAAATAAAATAAAAAAGGAAAAAGACAAAAGGGAACAATTTTGAAAGCCTTTTTCTGTTTGATTATTGTTTTTGTTTTTGTTTTTTTCTCTTGTATTTTCGTCTATTCATTTAAGGGAAAAAGAAAAAAAGATGGCTCAGCCCTTAAAGGCTCACAACCCCAAAAATAGCCTTAGTGAAACATTATTCACATACCATACAATTTACCCATAAATAGGATAAATTCAATAGGCCTAGTGCCGTCATGGGTTTGTATAACCACTGCTATGGTCAATTTTTGAACACAGTCATCACTTCAAAAAAAACTCTCAACCCTCTAGCAGTTACTTGTCTTTAAACCGCTGCCTCCCCATCCACTCCCAGTTCTGTGCAACTGCCAGACTGCCAACTGTAATTTGTGAGCATCTAACGTACCTGTTGGTATGAGGGCAGGGGCAGACCCTACAGGATCCGTGGACGGCATTTCCATAGTGACCCTCCTTGCAGCGCTCACAGTGGTCCCCAGCTGTGTTGTGCTGACAGTTCTGGGGACAGATGAGCAGGGCGATGAGTCAGCTGTCTAGGCCCCTGATCACATTTAAGGTCATCATCAGGTTATAATGATTGTCTTTTTCATGCTGATGATTAAACCCAGAGCTTGAAGGATGCTCAGTGAGCTGGGCACAACTGAACTTCAATTCTAGCCCCTGATCTCACCCAATTACAACTCAAGGCCTCTGGCTGTGTAATGATATTCTGTTGGCCATGTACACGTTTTTCTGTTTAATTGCTGTTTAAATCCTGTTGCTCCCAGGACACTGGGAGGCTGGAAGGATAGCTCAGTCTGCATAAAGTACTTGCCTTGCATGCACAGGGACCTGAGTTTTCTCCCCAGAAGTCATTTTTTAAAGCTGGTTATGATGGTGTATGCTTGTCATCCCAGGATTGGGGAAATGGGGGCAGGTAGATTCCTGCAGCTTACTAATTAATCTACTTGGCGATCTCCAGGCCAAAGAGATAAAAAACAAACAAACAAAATCACACTGGCTATACACACACACACACCACACCACACCACGGTACAAGGGTTTTTTCATTAGCTACAGTAGAGAAAGCCCATCTAGGTTCCTGTGCCACAATATCATTTCACAACTGTGGCCCTTTTGGCAAGTTCCTTCATTTATCTGCTTCATTTTTTTCCTGTATCAATTTTGTTAGCATATGACTACACACATAAGCTTAGTTTTCCTAAAACATGCCATAGGAAGAGTGCTACTTTCAAATGCTGTTAAGAGCATTTTAGAAAGCAAACGTATGCTAGATGTGGTGATGCATATCTTTAGCCAGGCACTTGGGAGGCAGAGACAACCAGATCTCTGAGAGTTCAAGGCCATAAGAGTCTACTTAGCAAGTTCCAGGCCAGCCAGGGTTAGATAATGAGACTTTGTCTCCAATCAAACAAACAAGCAAGCAAAAAAACTAAAACCATGCCAGGTCTTTGGGAAGTGTGGCTTCTCTCTCCTCCTCTTTTTAGAAAGGGACTTCTCTGGAACTACCCCTGCTTTTACTTCATAATTCACTCATGATGATATGATGAAGAGCAATAGACTTTAAGTAGGTGTTTAAATAGGTGTTAAATACATGGAATTTGTGAAAACAATAGAAAGTTGCACGATATTGGAAGACCCTTATAACTCAAGTTCCAGAGGACTGAAGAATTGTACCTAAGTATCGTATTTGTGTAAAGCCATGTCATCATCCTCACGTCGAAGGCGATGCCTAATGGAAGGCACTCCACAGTGAAGTGCCATGATTATCCAATGTCACCACCCAGAAGCCTGACAGAGGACAGAATAGATTATGCTTTTAGTGGGATTTTTAATCTGCTATAACCTTTCTTGGGTTCACCCTTGCAACAAAGCTTCAAACACACACACACACACACACACACACACACACACACACACACACACACACACGCATGGGCATCGGGGTAACAGAGAAAAAGAAAGAAAAGAAAAGAAATGAGGGAAGTTCAGTGTGCTACTGACATTTGGTGACGAAGATGCCTGGAATAAGGCTGAGCTCTAAAAATTGCTTATTTCTTTTTACCTCTGTATGCGACATGCTGCTTGACCAGGACAGGTAATGGATGTGAAGACGTAAATAAATTGAGACTAAGTTAGCAAAAATAAAACACAGGAGGGTGGGGCTTGTCTCCAGTGGAAAAGATGCCTAATTAAGCAAATCTAGCCTTTATGAATCTTTAAGGAACTAAAAGTTATATAAAACACAGTTAGGTAGTGTGGTGGTTTGAATGAGAATGGCCCCCATAGGCTCATACGTTTGAATGGTTAGTCCCCAGTTGGTGGAACTGTTTGGGAAGGATCAAGAGGCGTGGCCTTATTGGGGGAGGTGTGTGGACTTTGGGGTTTCAATGGCCCATGGTGTGCCCTGTTAGTTCTCTCTGCCTCATAGTTGCTGCCTCAGTATGTGTATGGGTAGAGTGGGTGTGGGTACGTGTACATGTGTAAAACAGGTTCTCAAGAGGAAGGATTCTATCTGGTGGTCCTGGGCTCAGCATAGATCTCAGGATACAGCAAATTCTCAGGATTTCCCATGAGTAGTCTGCCTTGAGGAGCCACAGTAGACTTTCAAGGCAAGCAAAGACAGAACTACAGAAATAACAAGTGGAAAAGAAAACCTTGTTTGATTGAAAAATGAAGTATGACCCCACAAGTTATCCTTCTGTGAAGCATACAGAATCTAGAGAAAATTCCTTTTGTTCTCTGGGGCTTTTTAGAAAGTAGATATGACATCCAGCAACGGTTCTGCTCTGTGGTAAGATAAACATTCACTCGGTGAAGCATCACCTGTGTTACACATACCAGACAGCATCAAACAGAGACTTGTGCAGGGATTCTTGTGAGCTGGAAAACAACCATTGGTTCCCTTTAGTCTTTCTGAACATATAAGGCTAGAATCCAACAAAATCTTCCAGCCGGCAGCCCTTCTGGCCCTTTCCTGTTCTGGCCTGCCCAAACTTGCAGTGGAAGCATGTCCCCAAGACACACTGAACAGGCTCAGTATGGTCCAGGGACTCCACAGATGCTAGCTTCCTTACACAAAGCAAGCCAAGGCAACAGAGTGAATTCCCAAAGGTCTTTGCCTTAACTGGGGGGAGCCCTGGTTACCAAATGGGGAGAACTCTGGGAAAAGGGAGAATGAAGTACATTTAAAAGTTAATTAATTAGTTAGTTAGTTAATTAATTAATTTAAAAGGCTCTTGGATGAAAATTATATAACAAACTAGTTTTTTAAAACTTTCTTTTGTTTTGAGACAGAGTCTCACTATATTGCCTTCATTACCTGGAACTTGCTATGTGGACCAGGACAGCTTTGAACCCACAGAGAGCTGTCTGTCTCTGCTTCCTAAGTGCGAGAATTGAAGGCATTGATACCATGCCTGGAAGAAAGCTAATTTTATTGGAGAGAATTTGATACAATATCCCAAAATAAGACCCTTTTCTAGCTCTTAAACCATACCCAGCGAAACTGCCTTTTAAGAAGTAGCTAGAAAGTCCGAGGCTGATGTGAGGAAGGAGAGGGAAGACCATACTTTTTCTTCCTTGATACGATTCCCTCACCCACCTTTCCTATAACCCCGTTTATCTGGGAAACCATGGGATGTTTGTATTTGACTAGGTGTGAGTCATCTGACATTCTCAGTATCCCCTTTTCCCTAATTTTATCCTTTCTTTTCCTTCCCTTGAAAATGCCCTGCCTCTCTCCCTTACTGGCTGTTTTTGTTTTTGTTTTTGTTTTTGTTTTGGAGGGGAGTTCCAGACAAGGTCTCATGCATCTAAGGATGACCTCAAACTTGCTAGGTAGCTGAGGATGACCTTGAACTTCTGCAGTGGTTTGAGTAAGAATGGTCCCCATAGGTCCACACATTTGAATGCTTCATCAGGGAGAGGCACTGTTTGATAAGGATTAAGAGGTGTGGCTCTGTTGGAGGAAATGTGTTACTTGGGGTGGACTTTGAGGTTTTAAAAGTCCACACTAGGCCCAGCGTTGCTCTCTGCATGCTTGTGGATCAGGATGCAGAACTCTCAGCTGCTCCAGCTCCTGTCTACATGCTGCCATGTTCCTCACCATGATGACGACGTACTAAAGCCTCTGAAACCGTAAGCCAGCCCTAACTAAATGCTTTCTCTTAGAAGAGTTGCCGTGGTCATGGTGTCTCTTCACGGCAACAGGACAGTGACTAAGTCAACTTCTGATCTTCCTGCCACCACCAGGGTGCTGGGATTGCAGGCTGGTTCATGCGGTGCTGGGAACCAAATGCAAAGTCCTGTGCATGATGGGCAGGCATGATCCCCCATCCCCAGGACCCTGGCATAGCTTTCTTGAGCTACTGCTCATCTGACAGCCTCAAGTGTTCCTCTTGAAGCCCATGTCACCCTAATAAAACCGAGGCCCAAAGTAACAGCTCAGACTTACGATACCCAGGCAAGAGCTAAGTCACATGATCCGCCTGCTAGTATCACTTAATGAGGCAGAGATGGCAGGAGCTGCAGCAGCTCCTCGCTGTTCAGATGGGCGTTCTCTTCTAAGGGTGCACGTTACAAAGGAGGCGGAAGAGAGGTGTAAGGTACCTAATTCAGCCAGATGGTTCAGAGGCCTCCGCCACCGCCATAGCAATCTCTGCCCAGGGCTCGACAGGAGGTTGAACATAGACATCTCAGAGAAAAGCGGAGGAGCAGAGTCCTTGCCAACAGCAGGAAACTACCAGTTTACTCACAATGCACATCCCCGAGCCGTCCTGGCAGCGACTTGAATGTCCATTGCAATTGCAGGGGACACACCTTCCCACAGGCAAACTTTTGTTGTCCCGATAGTATCCTGGGCGACAACCCTATTTTTCAAACAAAAATGTTTAATCAATACAAAGGAAAGAGAAGAATTGTTTTCCAAAGCATGTCACAATTCTGACTGTGTAGAAGTCTGGGATTTAAAACCATCTTCCTTCAGGTGCTTTCTCCGGGTGGCTCGTTTGCTTTTCAGTCAGGTTTTGTGACGGTGGGAAAGGAATCTAACAGAAAACTAACTAACAGGCCCATGGCCAGCATGGGCCCCTCTCCACACATCCGTTGTCTTGAATGGGCTGAGCAGGTGGGAGACTGGGAGTAAAGAGGATGAGGACGCCAGTCCCTACTGGGGTGGACAGCCACGCCAAACAACTCAAGTTCAAGATTCTCCTGATAGCTCATCCCTCCCAAGTCTGGGTTCAGGCCAGTGGGCTTAAACAGTTTTCAATACGTCTACTCAATAGCAGTATAGTTATTGGAATAATCACATGATACCTGTAAGGCAGGAAGAACTCTAAATGATTTTAATGAGTTCTCTAAAAATCAAATCACGGTTTTTGTCTGTTGGATTTTTTTTTTTTTTTTGAGATAGGGTTTAATTGTGCTGCTCTGGCTGGTCTGGAACTCATAGAGATCCTCCTACCTCTCTTTTCCACATACTGGGATTAAAGGCCTGTTGGAAGGTTCTTAACAGAGTCTTTTAAACAAGACATAAGCCCCCAGGGAAAAAATATTAACTCATTTTACGCAGATAAAAACCAGTAAGCCATATTATTACAGTGAAGGAGACAGGACACTGAAGATAGAGTTGACTGATGAATATCAAACCCCCAAACAAGGCTAAGCCTGGAGACTGTCTCGGGCTGAGTCTCTGTATTCACAATGGGCCAAATTCATATGAACTGTCTTGTGTGTGAGAACTCAACACCTCCCTTCTACCCAGGCTTCCTGGTGACAGCTGGTCAGTGGAAAAGAGAGGTAGGAGGTTCTCTATGAGTTCCAGACCAGCCAGAGCAGCACAATTAAACCCTATCTCAAAAAAAAAAAAAAATCCAACAGAGAAAAACAGTGATTTGATTTTTAGAGAGCTCATTAAAATCATTTAGAGTTCTTCTTGCCTTACAGAAAGATTCTAGGTAGATGGTCTTTATTCTGGCAGAACTAATCAATTCACATATCAAAACTGGACATTTCCCCTTGTTTCTCTGACTTCCCAGATTCCCAGATTCTCATCTTTAATGCATCAGGAAGAATTAATATCTCAACCTATCTCATTGTCCTAAAGTGCATATGTGTCCATAAGACTCTGAAATGACAATCAAAGGAAACCTTGAGATAAACAGGCCGGTCATGTGGCCCGTGCCCACAAAGGTCGACTGGAAGAAGGGTGGGGGTCATGTCTCAACCAGGAACTCATTCCCCAATGACCAATGACTACAGATCGTATAAGCAACAGCACGTAGTATCTAATATAATGCTCCTTTAAGTGATCAGGAACTATGTTTAAACAAAGGTATAGATTGCAAAATGTTTTTCTTCATGGTTGTCTATATGAAGAGGCTTGTCTACAGGAGAATTAACGAACAAAGGGAATGTTCTCTGCTGATAGGTGAGCTGTGAGGCACATTGGAATGGAATCTGGCTGGGGTAGTGTGGTCATGCCTGCTACAAGTCAGCTAGAGTATTAACTCCAAGTGCTTTACAGATAATGTCCCAAATCATGTCACTTGCTCAAAGTAACTATATTTGGTAAGGGACAAATTATTCAAATGAACAAACAGGTCTCGTGAGTTGAAGGCACCGTGCTTGGACAGAAGCCTTAATTAAACCTTCTGTGGGAAAGAGTAATCTATCATGATCAAAACAAAACCATCCACCTTAATGTGTTTTTAATTACAAGCAGGAAAAATGCCCTGCTCAAGTTCTAGGTCATGTGCCTCGGAGTGTTTGCCAGATACTCAGCAGTAAGCATTCTGGACCTCCACAAAGCAAGCAAACACATTTTACAGAAGTATTCAAATCCTATTGAAGACTTTGTTTATAAGATGAAAAAGAGTGTGTACCAACAGGTTACGTCAACAAAGAGACTTTGTAAGTGGTGAAGGTTTACAAAGCCCTTTCTTAAGGATAATATTTTCAGTAACATTTTATATTACAGACAATAAAATCATCCCCATCTACTTCCCAGGTCTATTTCATGAGCCACATGCTCTATTTCTCTGTACACACACATGTAGCAGCCAGGGCATGTAAGCAGTGAGCAGAATTCATGAATGCTTCACGCCTGGCAAATTGCAGCATGCCTATGAGGCACGCACAGACTTTGATCACTTTTCTTAGCTTTGGCTCTTATTATTTCTCATGTTTTAGTTTGTGGGTAAATTTTCTTCCAAGTGAAACTTGCAAACATACAGGCAGTAGATTTTTGTCCCAGGCTTGAGCTAGTCCCTAAAGAGCACAGAGTTTCATGGTATACCAGTATTCCACAAGCATCCAAGCTCTCAACCGTCTAGGCACTCCAAGGTGGGCTGATGTTTACGAGGCTTGTGGTTAATAGCTCAGGAGAGCAATCTGTCAGGCACTGCAATAAACCCTGCCACTCACAGCAACCCGGAGGCCACCTGCCCCTCCCCCAACCCACACATCTACTCGTTAATAACCCTAACTCAAAATGCCACTAAGCTGGACACGTTTTCCCACCCCAAACCGAAATTTAAAAGGGACATTACCTGGCTGGGTCTAAGCTCCATGTAACTTGCTTGCAGATGGTTTTGACCTGGGCGCTGCAGAAATGCTACCCTTTGCTGCTCTGAGCCATACCCCAGGCACTGGCCCAGGGCTGCCCCAAAGATCCACAGCCACCCTGTGCTCCAGGCTGACCACCTCACTGCAATGGGCATCTTGATCCCTGGGTGTCCTGCCGGGCTGCATGCAAACCTCTGCGTTCTTCCTCTTATACCTGCCCTTCCTGCTCAGTGCCCGGGCCTGCCTGACTCAGGGAGAGAAGGCTGTCTGCGGCAGGAGGCCCCACCTTTAAACTTCACACATGAGTCAGCCTACACAAGGAGAGAGCACATAGCAGTCCCACAGGTAAGTGCAGTGCTCTGTAATTCCTGGGAGGTGGGGCAGGCGTCACCTTCTACCCACCTGGCCTGCAGACAGTACCAGGCGATTAAAACAGCTGTAAATCATAGGCTGAGTCAACGCAAGAGCCCACACCCTGGCCAGAAGGGTGCTAATCCGCCTTCTCCTCTTTTCCTTGGGCTATCTACTTTATACTTTAAGTCAGTTAGAAAAGAGATGGAAGGCATAACCGGTGAAGTAACTCAGAAGGAAAAGTGTCTCCAGGATGATAAGGCGAGGGAGATTTTTACACAGGGAAGTGAAGAGCTTTGCTGGCTTAGGCGCATTTGGGGCATGGGGTGCACAGAACACCATTGCTATCTCCTACTAATTTCACCAACACTGCTTCTCATTAGGAAAGAACATACTGATTAATGGGTTGAGCTAGAAAAGAGTTTCATCCTGTAGTACATTTTAATCATGTGAGGGTAACTTTGAACAGCTTGGACCTGCTAAGAGGTGGGAAATTCTGGTTTAAATGCACTGCAGGAGCAGGGTGGAAGGAGGCCAGGCCAGGACAGACTCAAACACTGAGCCTTCCCACCTCTGATTCTACATCTACGGAGCGCACGGGGTCTCCTTTGAATGGCAAGACACAGTGATGTCTTTGGAACATTTTGGATCCCTGAAGGTCGTCTAGGGAGGGTACTAGCTCTGGCCCAGAACACTTGCATGATGGGTGGAGAGAGCCCCAGCCATGCTGCATGGCTGGACAGCAGCCAGGAAAAACCAGACACAGATGGGGCCCCAGGGAAGTGGGGAATACCATGGCTGTGAATTTCCTACCTGACATGAGTCACCGGTGTAGTCAGGGGGACAGGCACACATCTCCACGAGATGGGCCCTGGGTCCCCTTCCGGTGTCGGAGGCCTCCTCCAGTGCTACCTCACCCAGGGTGAGCCGCTGTGTCTCACTGAAGCGGAGGCCTCGGATGTACAGCCCTTCCAGTGCGGACAGCACAGTCACCAGCTCCTCCCGGGACACTGGGGCACTGCTGCCTGCGTGTGTGAAGCTTCCCTGTATAGGCAAAGGCACAGGTTTCTTTAGGCAAGATCTCTAAGGGCCCTGGAATGGCTCAAATCGAGGATAGTTAGCAAGTATAAGGGAAAAGAGTCAAAGGAAGTAAGATGGGGAGTCCTTCCTGGAACACTGCCACACCTCTGTAAATTTACTTTAATCTGGGAAAATTATCACAGTCAGTGATAAAGACGCCGGAAGAGGCTAAATCCAGTAATGCCAGATAAATGTGCATTATTAGGATAGCAAGCACCATCTTTTCTTGCACACATATCTGTTTTATTGACTTACTAGTTTATTCACTTGCTTGTTTTGTTTGGTTTTGTTTTGGGGGTGTCATTTTGTTTTTTTTCTTTTGGGGACAGAGTCTAACTAAGTAGCCCAGGCTGGCCTGGTGTTCATGATCATTTTTACCTCAGCCTCTGAGTGCTGAGACACTATTCATGACTCTTCATATCACTTCTTGTAATAGACATATCTAATTTTATTAGTAAAAAGCACATGATATGAAATGTACCATCATATTTAATTACAGATTCCTATAGCACAGTGGTTTGAGCTATGAACACAACATTGCACAAGTCTGAAAAACTTGCTCATGGTTGGAGACAAAAATTCTATGCAGACTCCCTCCATCCATGGAAAAGCACACCCTACTTTCTAAGAGCTGGACTATCTTAGGTGGCCTCATATTAGTGGTCTCATATCCTATATGATTTTTTGTGCCTGGGTACTTCTTATCAAGAAATTATTTAGCAATTGATTTTCTGTTCATAGCTCAGATCACCATGATAAATGTTTTGGACATAATTTTGCACATAATTTTTTGTTGCATTGTATTTCTTTTACTTTGTAATTTTTTTCCACTTTATGTGGTGTGTGTGTGTGTGTGTGTGTGTGTGTGTGTGTGTGTGTGTGTGTGTAAATGCATGCGTGTTAGAGCACGCCTGGAGCTCAGAGGACAGTTTGTAGGAGCTGGTCCTCTCCTTCCACCATGTGGATTCCTGGTTCATCTGCTAGCAGATGCCTTTACTTGCTGAGACATTTTCTTCAGTCTTCCTTTGGCAGTTTGAGTAGTTCATCCTCCACCTGTTGGCCACTGGCATTCATGCTACTGAGGAGCCACGTGCATGTGGTGGGTTGGTGCTTTGGCAGTTGTCTGCCTTCATCTTCCTGCATGTGAATCACAACATGTGTGTGTGGACCCCTTCCATCTATCCTATTTAGAGCTTGAGACTTTGGCGCTGACATATCAGTCCCTCTCATCATGTTTGGGATGTGATTGATCCTTCAACTATTTTCCTTTCTCTTTCTAGAGTCTCTGGTTTCTCTGGGTAAGAGATAGAGGCAGGAGGGTCCCTTGGGCTTGCTGACCAGCCTGCCTGGCAAGCTTCAAGCCAATGAGAAAGCTTTACTTAGACAAGGGGGAAATAACACCTAAGGAACTATAGCTGAGGTTGTACTCTGGCCCTCACACACATGCATGTGTACACACACACACACACCAGGGGATATATTTGCAAAAGAGGGTATAAACAAAACCATGTAAACATCAAACATTCAGGGGTATACTATATTCTAGATTATGTGGTAGGGGTTTGCAGTGTGTGTGTGTTTCTATACAAATACAATCTGTATTCTTAAAAAAGTGAAAATCCTGACTAAAAGAAATAAAACACAGAACAAAAGGATCATCAAAGACTTCTTTGGGTCTCTTCTTTTACCTCAACCACTTGCACTCTCCCATGATGTAGCCTGTCTGGCCGTGGGTCACTGGGTTCCTTATGGATGATGGACATTTGGCGACCCTGTTTAAAGGGAAGCAGGTCTGCATTAGTGCCTTAGCTGGGATGCTTTGAGATTCATATTGACATCAGAACAGATTCCTATGCGTGCTTACAGTATATGAAACAACTGGCCCAAAACAGCTCAGAACTGACTTGGTTACTAACACAGAAACAGGGGAACAGCAGATATTATGGTACATTATCACATTTCACAGATATGAAAACCACCTTGACAAAAAGTGATTTTAAAATATGGAGAAAAAAAAAGCTGAAGAAATAGCTGAGCAGAGATTAGGAGCACTGTCTGCTCTGCCAAGGACCTAAGTTCAATTCCTACTATCGCCATGGAGGTTCACAACCATCTGTAATTGCAGTCCCAGGGCATCTGATGCACTTTCCTTTGCACAGACAGACAGACAGAAAAAACACTTATACATTTTAAGTACATAAAACGTTTTAAAAGATGGAGTAAAGTATTCATTTCAGTTATTCTTTGTAATAAAATAGGAGTAGATTTCATAGCTGCCAACAGGACCATGCTTTGGTGGTAGATTGCTGGAGAGGACAGGGATGCAGGAAAGGTTAAAGGAGCCTGGCTTTGCAGCCAGTATGCTCAGCACACTAACAAAGAGAAAGCTTATGAATGAAGACATGGGCACAGGACTCCAGCTCTGTTCCAGTAGGGTCTGGCCTCCACCCTCAGCCTGTACCCCTTCTCATCCAGTGGCTCTTGGGGGCTTTCACAGGACTGTGAGGGCTTGTCCATGTCCTGCATGAGCAGCCCCACCCCAAACCACACACCACAGCCTCTCTGTTCTGTGTCAGCTCCAAAACCCTGAGGCAGTCCATTCAAGAGGGCAGAACATTATGTAGGATCAGAGATCACTTCAAACCTTAATCTAAGGAACATGCCCCAAAGGCTCTTAATTACAGTGGTTTAAAATAAATCAACAAAGAAAAAAATTTTTGTGAGCCTAAACGATTCCAACATCTGAAGGTAAAATTAAGGGGAAGTTTTGATCATTACCTCCCAGTGCATTCCAAGAGCTTGCACACTTAAGTCCTCTGCAGTAAAAATTACATACAGCAGTGGCTTCAGCTGTGAGATATGCTGCAGAATACAAAGCTTCAGCACTGCCCTGCTGGGACAGTACTCTCAGCATGTAACAATTTTCCCTTATGCAGTTCTAAATCTTTGTCGCTCGATGTCACAGTCCCCTGCTAAGGTTCCTTTGGGTTTTTACAACAATTCAATACATTTGTCTACTGGTCGAAGCAAAATGTGGCTCAGCGGTGGGTGTTTGAACTCAAAGATCTACCAAGCCCGCAGGGCCCCTGCTGTAGGAGGAGGGGCCTGTGAGGCTTGTTCCTCCTTGTTTACAGTGCACAGTCCAGAGAAACCTTCCGAGGAGCTGGAGTTGCCAGCATCTATCAGAGCATCTGATGCAGAAACAGAGGTGGGATGGAGTCCTAGGGTGCCTACGTAGCAAGTGTGAGCCCTGGGTTCCATCCCCAGCAGCCCCCTTCCAAACTAAGCAGAAATAGAGTCAGCTTCAGGCTAAGGCTCCCTAACCCATATGCAGGGGTGTTGTCTTATATTACAGAGGTGCCATGAACAATGGGCTCAAAATCATTTGGGGGACCAAATTGAAAGATAAAGCCAAAATAAAACATGACACAGTTTCAAGGGTGAAATACAGCTAAATACATTGGGACGGGGAAAGAGGAACCCCTTGGGCAGACGTGCCATGTGCTCTAAGCTTTGCATCCGTGTCTTCAAAATATCAGACACAAATCAATCTAACATTCTGCACAGCCTCAGCTACGGTCACTGCTTCCCGCTGCTCAGGCCACACCTCAATACGTACAGTGAGCTGCACATCTGGCTGCTTTTCCAGAAGAACCATGTCTCCAGGTAAGCCAAAGGACTTGGTTTGGTAGGTGAGGTAGCCACCATATGAGGAAACCTGAAAGCGAGTGAACAGGATCAATGGTACTGCAAATGACCAGGCTGACATTAATCAGGGTGCCTGGCAAAGGTGCTCTCGGGATGGTGGTGCCTTCAACTCCTGCTCTATGGCGTTTTTTAGACTCCTAAAAAACACTGACACAAATACTTTTTTTTACAATTAAGAACGTAGGGGCTGGAGAGATGGCTCAGTGGTTAAGATCACTGGCTGCTCTTTCAGGGGACCTGGGTTCAATTCCCACCGCACACATAGCAGCTCACAACTGTCTGTAACTCCAGTTCCTGGGATCTGGCACCCTCACACAGGCATACATGCAATTATATAAAATTTTATACAAAATAAATAATAATTTCTTAAATTAAGAAAGCACTTTTATTTAAAAGAAAAAAATAACAACCATACCATAACAAATATGATTTTCTCCTCCCAAGATGACTTAATAAAAAGTATGCTTAATGCAAAGAAATTCTAAAAATCTATTATTTGACTGGGGGAAATGTATATATCAGTTGCAAAATAAACCTCTAAAAATAAATCCCCCCTCAAAAAAAAAAATCCCTTGAAAGCAGATGGTGACTACTGCCTGTGTTACTATAAATTTTGCTGGAGAGAGAAGCTGTGGTCAACTGCTACCTCAGAGATATGGATTGGGCCATCACGGTGTGACTTTGGTGGCAATGTCACCATGGAGGTTCACAGCGTTCTGTCAGCTGCTTCACCTCTACTCCTGGTCTCTCCCACCTTTACAACCATCTAGGAGCGAGGCAGTGATGAGAGTGTATCAACAGCAGCCTTACCTCACTGAGAACAAAATCCTGTTCCAAGTGAGAGCAGGCGAGCTGCTTGCCTGCTCTGGGACCCTGGTCCATAATAGCTCCTCTTAGCACCCGCAGCCCGCTGAAGCCTCCCAGGTCTGTGCTCGAAGGGTCTAGACCCATTTCCAAGGAACGCCTAAGCTCAGCTAGTTGATTTTAAGCACTGTCTTTTTGATGGGCTAAGGTCGCTTTTAAACTATGTGCACGAATTCTGACAGTCCTCTCTAGAAGCCGTAGTGGCTTGAGTTAGGAATGTCCCCCACAGGTTCCCAATTTGGACATGTGGTCCACTATTGTGGGGAGTCACGGAACTTTGAGGAGGGGCAATCTTGCCGCAGAAAACATATCATTAGGCATATGCGTGAGAGTTCATGCCCTTGCCCCACTTCCAGCTCAGTCTCTGCTTTCTCTGTGTAGCAGGAGGTTTGACCGCTCAGTCTCCTGCTCTAAGTAACAGCTGCCATGCCTCCTCCACCATTACGGACCCCCCTCTGGAAAGCTAAGCCAAAATAAACTCTTCTAGATGTTGCTTTGGTCACAGTGTTTTATCACTGTAACTAACAGGAAGTAAAGCTTCATTGCCCTCTCCTGGGCTGTGAGCTCAACTAGTGACTCATTTCTAATAAGTTAATGAACAGAATAAAGCAGAAATGAGATTGCATTGTTTCCAAGGTTGGGTTGTAAGATTAGGACTTCTGTCTTGGGTTCTTTCATTAATTCTGTCTCCAGCTACCATGTCACAAGGCTCCTCGAGTAGTCTAGGAAGGTCTTGTGTGATGAGGGTCTGAACCTTCCGGCCTGAGACAGCAAGGTACAGAAGCACACTAACAGCCATGGCCGTGGCCTTAGCACATGGGCCGGTTACAAGATGATGAGCCCTGGATAACACCTTGTCCATGACCCCGAAGGAAACTCTGGGTCATTGACTCCTAGATCTCCAACCCACAGAAACTGCACAACATAATTACTTGTCACCTTAAGCTCTGGCACAGTGACAAATGATCAACACGTGGGCTAATCACAGAGAGAAGAGGGTTAGTAGATGATACACAAGTGGATCACATGAGTGAAGCAATGCTTCGCACATGAAAACGTCAAAGCTCATCGCTCTTCATCCAGAATGAGAGCTCTGGAGCCAACACTGAGCTAATGACCACTAATTAACTCATGGACATTGAGTTAGTTCTCCAATCATTGATAATTCTTATCAATTTTGCCTACATGCCTATGGAACATCCATAATGCAATTACCTCCCTGAGTAATATGACACGACAGTATCCCATGGGCTGGGCTCTGAGGAGCCCACCCCTTCTCACATCTTCTGCTAAGCCTAACTTGAAGCCTGTGCTTCTGCACAGGGCCTGAACTTCTGTACTTATATCACAGTCAGGATCTGCCATGATCACATATGTGGCTCACTTATAAGACCCCGAGGGAAATACGCCTGACTCTGCCATGCGAATCAAGCTGCCACAGTCCTGCGCTTCTTCTAATAAGCTTGTAGGTCACTTTTCAGCTTTTATTCTCCAGACAAGGAGCCTTTCTGGTTTAAAGCCTTTGCGCTTTCTGGTTTGAGCACAAAGAATTCTCAGCAGAGCATTTGAAAGCACCTGGCCCGTTTGCAACAGATATTATTTAAGGGGTTTTATATTTCCCTAGAGGAGAATTCCTTAGGAGGAAGCACAAATCAAGAAAAATATTATGGAGGACTTCCTTTTCTGGGAAGTCCTTTTCTTTTTGAGCATGTGGGACACACATGTGAGGTGCTTCCACAGCCCTCTCTGTGGCAGGAGGGAGGGCATCTTCTTCATTATTGCCCAACTTCATTTCTAAGCACTAATTGCCTGGACTTGCAGGTGCTTCCTCTCACACCTGGAGAAGGATAATTATGCAGCGATAGCTGAGGCCACAGAGGCTCAGAAGAACACCAGACCATTGTTACCTTGTCACCTAGGTAGGATGGAGGGGCCACCCAGGATGCACTCTGGACTGATGACGGCAGCTCCTGCAGATCTGCAACCACGCTGTTGCTGCCTGGGTTGAAGGACACAGGGACATCAACGCTGTCTTCTGTCTTCAGACGCCAGCCCATCATGTCTACAAACTAGAGCACAGCAATTGTGACTTTCAGAGTGACTGGCTGAGTAATCCTCATCACTGAAAGACACATAGTGGCCACCTAGCTTTAAAGCTTTCCTTCATGTAGCGTGGAGTTTACCACTGAGTTTACCCCAGCCCCATTCATCTCTCTCTGAAAGATGAGTATGTCCTTGCTGGGATTCCCACAACAGCACTGCCACCTAACTCTGCTCCCTTCTGACCCATCATGATCAAAGGGCATATGACCATTTGTATTTGGACTTTATCTTTGTATTTTAGCACATGCCTTGGTTCTTGACATGTAGTAGTTATTAACTGTTTGTTCAAATAATCAAAAGGTAAGTGTATGAATAATAACTTGGCTTCAGGCACCTTTAAAAGGTGAATTCCCAGGCTGGAGAGATGTTCTTGCAGAGCACCTGGCACCCACATTGGGCGGCTCACATGACCTGTAACTACAGTGCCAAGCATCCCCTTCTGCCCTCTGAGGGCACCCACACTCGAGTGGCATACACACATATACACAGGCACATACACAAATTTTCTTCTACTTACCAAACTGCCCTCCATTCAGGTATCAGTAAAATATATAAAACAATGTTGTACAAAACCAGAATGCATGCTGCCACTGGTTCACGGACTAATGAAGTTGAGGAAAGTCTTAGTTATCTGAAGTTAATTTTAAAGTGGACAGAGATGACTGGAGAGATGGCTCAGCTGGCAAAGCTCTTATCTCACAAACATGAGAATCTGAGTTTGAGCTCCAAGAACCCTCAGGAAAAGCTAGGTGGGCAGCACGCACCTGCAGTCCCAGTGCTCAGGAGGTTGAGGCAGGAGGATAGCAGCCAGTCTGGCCTTGGCAAAATTCAGGTCAGCGAGGGGATATCTCAGAAACTGAAGTGGAGATTATAGAGGAAGACACTTGACATTGAACTCTGGCTTCAATATGCATATAGACATACCCTTTCACCTATTCTCTCTCTCTCTTTCACACACACACACACATGACACAAAGTAGGCAAATTTAAGATGGGATAAAACATTTGAGAAAGAAATTAAAACAGGAAGACTATAAAAAGAGCATGAAGAATGTGCTATTACTATCATAAAAACATATTCTGGGGGGCTGGAGGGGCAGCACAGAGACTGAAGCACTTGTCACACATGCACAAGGACCACAATAATCTCAAGCCTCAGAAGGCAGAGACATAACAGGCCCAGAGCAAGCTGGCTGCTTAGAGTAGCAGAACTGGCAAGCTCCTGTTTCAGAGAGAGAGCCCACATCAACATGTATGGTGAAACACCATAGAGGAGGACACCAGCATCAATGCCTGGCTCACACATGCACACAAGCTCATCTGAACATACATTTGAACCCAGACAGCATGTGCAAACACACACTCTGTATGCTTGTGGGATGCTGATCAGTGGGCTCCCTAGTTGGGAGCCTCAGGATGGGAACTGGACCAGAAAGACCAGCAGGTGGGTAGATGGGTCAAGCTTTCAGCCCACCCCTAACTTTCCCATAGGCCAACTACCAGTTAATTACCAATAGATAATGATTTAATCAATCATACCTGCATAATTTAATCAATCATACCTCTGTAAAAACAATAAATATTTTCAGAGAGCTCCTCAGTGCTGGGAGGACTCAAGGAAGTGGCATGTCATAACTTCGTGGCGACAGAAATTTAGTGTACTTATGGACCTTCTGACCCTCACCCTGCAGGTCTGTCTATCCAGATGTCTGTCTGGATACTTTATCATATCCTTTACAATACAATAAATTCTATCATTGAATGAGTATTTTCTGGGGATCTTTTATTCCCCAAACCCTCTCCTAGGCCCTGATATATGTAAAGGAGCTCACATTCTACTGGTGGAGGAAGGGAAGAATGATTTTTAAAGTTAGAGGCATAATTTGTTACAAAGGGCTAAATGCTATGGATAAATCAAGGGCAACAGCACAGATGGTGAGCAGAATAAGCTCTTTAACAAGGAGTGGTGAGAGAAGGCTTTCTGAGCATGTGACACTTGACCAAGGACCTGCACAATCTGGGAAACAATCACCACGACATTCATGGGGAGAGTTCTGCAGGCCAAGGACAGGCAGGGCAATGCTGGCTACGAGAATCATCAGTACACAAAACACACCAGCTCCTGCCAATCCCCTTATCACCTCAGTTAGGTAACAAAGATCAATCCCTCATGTACCTTAGCTCTTTGCTTATGTGAACTTTGACAGTCAGTATTCACACCGAAACAGAAGCACCTGGTGCAGCCCTTTGGGTTGGCAGGGTCCAGGTAGAACGATCCTTCTCGACACATCTGACATTCCGGACCTTCCACGTTTTCCTATCAAAACAAAACGTGAAGAATGAGTCCAGTAAGACACTCTTCAGCATTGAGAAGCACCGGGACAGGGATGGCACCGCAAGGACAGACAGCAGGAGGGCATCTAGGGAAGTCTGCTAGGATCTGAATCCTACATATAGCCTGCTGGGACCCGCAGTATGGAGAGTAACCTTGGGTCTTTTCCAAGAACAAAAGACAAGGAAGCTATGGACTCTCAATGTTGTAGAAAACAGTTGTGATGATGTTTCTGGAAAAGATGTATCCTTATCAACCAATTATCATAAGGGGAGGGGAAGGGGTCTGTGGCCTTTCCAAAGGATGAGAGAGAGCTTTCCTTTAATTATGCCTGTGAATGGAGACAATAAGTAAAAAAGGCTGCACACATTACAGAAACCCATCATAGGCCAGTTCCCTTGAATAGCTCCCAGGCTTCGCATGCCCTGTCTCACCTTGCATATGCAAGCCCCAGTCTCTGGGTCACACACTTGAGGCTCAGCCCCATCTCTGTTACAGCTGCAGGGAACACATTCAGGGAACCCATGGAAGCCGGGAGCGCATCTGTCACACTGCTGCCCTGTGATTCTAGGCTTGCACCTGCACAAGAATAAAGGAACGAGAATGCCCCATCATCGCAGTGTGCACAGTTCTGAAAGGCCTCCCTGCGCCAGGATAAAACAGTTGCTGCAAGAAACTGATTACACAGACACATGGCTGAGAGTAGGTGCTGATATCCGCAGAAAAGATGAGATCATGATCTAGAGAAGAGTACTCACAAGACACAGTTGAAGATGACCACCGTGGGTGGCCCATGACCCCTGGGTCAGGATCCTTGCTAAGGGCTGGAGGTGCAAAGATGGGTAACACCATTCCCCAGAAAGCCCACTGTAGAAATGGTGACAGCACACACGGGTCTAACCAGAGGAGCAGCAGCCTGTCCAGCCCAGGGCAGTCACCAGTTTCCCTGGGGGAGGTGACGCCTGGCTGATGTTAAATGTTGTCATGCTGGCATTTCAGGCAGAAGGAGCACAGTGGAGAGACCAGGAAGCACATGCTTGCTACCGCTAGAACTGAAGCTCAAGCAGAGAATGTCAAACCTCAGGTCTGTCAAGTTAGGTGGGAGCTCAATGTTGCCAAGGAGAGGCAGGCCCCTGTCCCATGCACCATAGCACAGTGGTTAAGAACTGTGCACCAAAAGCAAGCTGGCTGGGATTCTGTACTGGCAGGTTTTGTGTCAGCTTGACACAAGCTAGAGTCATCAGAGAGAAAGGAGCCTCAGTTGAGGAAATGCCTTCATGAGATCCAGCTGTAACACATATTCTTAATTAGAGATTAGTGGAGGAGGCCTCAGCCCATTATGAGTAGTGCCACACCTGGGAGGTGGCCCTGGTTTTTATTAAAAAAAAAAAAAAAAAGTTAAGCAAGCCAGGGGGAGCAAGCCAGTAAGCAGCACCTCTCCACAGCCTCAGCATCAGCTCCTACTTCCAGGTTACTATCCTGTTTGAATTCCTGTCCTGACTTTCTTTTGGTGATGAACAGCAATGTAGAAATGTGAACTAAAAAAACCCTTTCTTCCTCAAGATGATTTTTGTCATGGTGTTTCATCACAGCAATAGAAACTCTGGCCCAGGCCTCGGGCATGAAATGTATCCACTTTACAAATTGCTTAACATTTGTGGCTCTGCAGCAATGCTTGCAAATCCCAGTGCTGCATCTCCTGCATGGCTACTCCTAAGCCAGGTATCAAATGATGAAGAGGTCCCTAAGGAGGATAGGGTGTGCTGGACTGTGTGCAAGGTGGAGTTGAGGAAAGGGTTCCAATAGAAGCTGCCAGGTCAAGAGCCAGCTTCAGGAAGAGGGATTTAGGGTAAGGAGGAGGAATGGTTTCTAAAAAGTATTTTGAGTCATGGTTTCTGGGAGTTTTAACATCTTTCTTGAGACAGACAAAAAGAGAAGATGAAGAGCCCCAGGTTCCCAGCTCAGTGGTAGGATGGAGCCCAGAGACCCATGAAGGTCAAGGAAGAAAAGGATCAGTGAGCAGCAACATGTGGGCAGGAAGTGGCCAAGGGAAGCAGATGACAAGAGGAGCAGAGGTGATGGACCAGTGAGGGCCTTGCACATCTTGGAGTGTCTTTGTGATGGTGAGCACTGGCCTAGAGGAACACACAGCCACATGCAGCCAGCACACCTGAGAAAGTGACACCACCGTCACCTGTAAGGCCTGCTGACTAGTCCATGGTCAGGTCAGCTCTTCAGGTCTGGCCAGTTCTCATCCTCACTGTTGAATACTGCATGGTTTCAGAAGGAAGAAATTGTCCTTAAGACTACAGTTTGGCCAATCTAGGTGTGGTGTGAGGGGCACCTGTAACCACACAGGTGGAATTCATAAACATAGTGCTTAAAGCAATCACTCTAGTGCAGGCCATTAGAAACTCTGAAAGGGAATCAAGGATGTGCCAGAGAAGCTAGATAAGCTATGGGCCATATTTATACAC
>CAJQZJ010032507.1:3354313-3397475 GCA_907164525.1 Lophiomys imhausi | reverse complement strand
GGGGGGGGGGTCAGGTAATATTTTTCCTGGAGATTTAAAGCATCCATTCAAGGAATCCAGGGACAACTGGACAACGGAAACCTCAGCAGAAAACAGATCAGACACCAAAGAAGACGAGTGGCCCAGATGATCCAGCCTTGCAGACTTCTTCAATAGCAGTTTCCTCAAAAGTCTACAACCACAACAACTCAAAATCGCTAAGATCGTTCAGCTCCACAGACTACTCCAGCCAGATCTTAAGTAAAGCTCTGAAGATCAGCTTCTGTCTATGAACTTCTTAGGACATCTAAATAGCTGAGCACAAAAGGACTGAACATCAAATGATTCTATTAACATTTTTAACCATTTTTCCATTCTTATTTGGGCCCCAAACAGGTTTACTACGTCCCAAATCAGCAGGAAGTCATTTTAAGAGAACAACGTCCCATCCCCAGAAGGTGGGGAGGGTGTTCCCCCCACTTTGGTTATTTGATAGATAATAGAAAATTTTGTTATTTAGGGGAAAAGACTACAAGCTGTTAAATGGTCTTGTTAAATGGGTTTTGGAGGTTAGACCCAGGGACTTCTCTCTTTTTCTTTTCTGTATCCTCCTTTCTCTCCTATATAGGAGTGATCAGACTTGAGAAAAATGGGACATAGACATAGTATAGGAAAGATCAAGAAAAAAAGGACAGATTATTGAATATAGCCTTATACCTTTGTATACCGATACAAAATTAATATTATATTTGGCTAAATTGGTATTGATCATTGTATATTAATGCAAAATTAAGATTGTATAGGGCTTCATCGGTATTGTTCTTTGTATATTGATACAAAATTAAGATTATATTTGGCCACAATGGTATTGACCCTTGTATATTGATGTAAAATTAAGATTGTATTGGGCTACATCGGTATTGATCTTTGTATATTGATACAAAATTAAGATTATATTTGGCCACATTGGTATTGATCTTTGTACATTGATACAAAATTAAGGGTAATGCTTCTTAAAGGTATTGTTCGTAGTAATACTTAAAAATGAAATGTCAAGTTTTGACCTCTCGCTACCAACTGACATAAACTGTTTAGGATAATTAAGAAACGGAAACTAATAGTCATGAAAACGTGTCATTTTGTTAGTTACTATGACAGTCTATCACAGTTATTTTCTAAGCTACTCAGAAATCAAGTTGCTAAGAGACAAGCAATATTTGCTTATCTAAACATAAGAGATAGATAGGGCATCTTCAAAAACCTCAAGAGATCTGCAGAATATGCCATTCAAAGATGTTTTCTTTTTTTTTTTGGTTTTTCGAGACAGGGTCTCTCTGTGTATCCTTGGCTGTCCTGGACTCACTTTGTAGACCAGGCTGGTCTCGAACTCACAAAGATCCGCCTGCCTCTGCCTCCCAAGTGCTGGGATTAAAGGCATGCGCCACCACCGCCCGGCTCAAAGATGTTTTCTTAACTTAAGATTTTTTGATATCGATCAAGACATGTCAGCTCCTGACAGCACCCCCTATTCTACTCCAAGTAGAAGATGAGCATCGAAGAATCTCCAGTGGGAGATGATTGAATTGGTGGTAAGCCTTTCTCTTGGCAAGAAAAACCCCTTGCTTCAACTGTAGACAGACTTCTGTCCAAAAAAGAACAAAACTTGGAAGCAGATAAGTCGACAGCCTAGCTCTGCCAAGACAGGGTAGGTAAGTCCTTCATAATTCCTGCTCTACAATCAATGTCTGTCAGAGAAACGGGGCCAAATGGCTGAAGATCGATGCTGTAATGTATGGAGAGAAAATGGGAACTGTGCAGGCAGCCACTGGTATGTCATTTCTTAGTTTTGGAAGCTGTGGGCCCTGCATTTCCTATATAATCAGATATATTTATCCCTCTCAGGTCTCTGAGGTGGTTGAAGAATAGATAGCTAGAGTCTCATAGTTAAATTTTGAGTTGTTTAGGAATCAAGAGGGTGTTCTGGATCTAAGAAGATATTTTTAAAATTGTGAGGCAAGTTAGTATGAAAGCTGAGTTAGATATAGAACTTTAAACTCATGGAGATGGTTAGATAGTAGAATGTTAAAGTCAGGTGCCAAATACATATGGACTGGACATTGGGAATGTATGCTAAGCCATATAACTCTTATAATTGTGGCTTATTTATTTCTGTTGTTTTGTATTGTATTTATAGTTATAAGAAAAAGAACCATTTTTTGGACTGAAAGGGAGAGCTGTTGGGGGGAAAAAGAAATACCTTAAACTAAAAAAAAAAAAAAAAAAAAAGAAGGGAAGAGGATGGGGGGGTTGAGGGGGAGGAGGGTGGATGGGTGGGACAGGAGGGCGGAGTAGGGAGGGGATTGTGATTGAGATGTAACTTGAAGAAATAAAAAATAAATTATTAAAAAAAAAGAAGTCTGGTGGACAGCAAACCACCCCATCACCCTTGCCTGATGCCTCAAGGCCTGGGCTGGTGCCACAAGGCACAGGCAGGACATAGCACTCCTGAGTTGACTCCAGACACCCAGAAGCCCCAGGTGCCACTAAGGTGAGCAAGTAAATGGTGGAGAGATAGAAGAGAAAGAGAAGATGAGTGTGCAATAAAGAGAGTGGTGAGGAACAGCTTGAAGAGAGTGGCTGGCGATGCCACCTAAGGTCATGGGTGTGGCCCTGGCCCATGCTACCACCAAGGGTCATGTCTGGATGCGTGGCCCTGTACTATCAGGGTGGGGGTCGTGGGGTAGGTCTGTTACCACCAAAAGACAGGCAGACGTCAGTCTGTAGTCTGGGCTTCTGCCTGAGGCCATGTTGATGTCTGAGGGCTGTACAGAGCTGACCATACCCCTTGCCTGGGCATTGGCAATCAGGAGAGCTGGCCCTGCCCTCACCAGTGGCAGCATTTGGGAGAGCACCTCACCCAGGAAGCGCAGTAGAGCTGACCCTGGTTATGGGTAAGCAGACCGCAAGGGCATGAGTGTGGGAAAGCTGGCCCTGCCACCTGCCTGCCAGGCAGTAGCATGGGCAAGGGAGAGATGTCCTCCCCACCCTGCCCCTCACCATCTACAGCAGATGGGAGAGCTGGTCCTGAGGTCATGAGAGCAGGAGAACTGGCCCTGCCCCTTCCCAGCTGCAGCATTCAGGAGAACAGGCCCTGCACCTTGCCTGGGCAGTATAGTGAAGTTGACCCTGATGGTATGGGTGCAGGTGAGCCATCCCTGACAGCAGGAGAGCCAGCTCTGTCCCATAGGGCTGTGGCATTGCATAAGCTAGTGGGGGCAGTGCTGGAGAGCGCACCCCAGTAGTGTGGGAGAGCTGGCAGGCTGACCAGCTCAGCTATGACTCAGGCCCAGACTCAGGACTTTGAGTTGGCCTACCCAAATATATACATATACATGTATATACACACACACACACACACACACACACACACATATATATATATATTACCCCATCTATGAACTACTGGAGCACATGAAGGGGCACTGGTCCTACAGATCTAAAGCTGCAGGATCTCCACAACACAGGGGAACAACAGGATATCCCAAAAGGAGTCCTGGTGAGGATCCAGTATCAATAGTGTAGCAGAAGCCAGAGGCCTTGAACCAGACCAATGACTCATTGCAATGAACATTTGCAAATAAAATGTATAGATAAAGGATATACTGTGTAACACACTTTAACACATTACAGTTTCCACGATAACATTTTTTTTTCTTTTGTAGGGGAGATTGCAAGGGCAGAGGGTGGGTTCGAAGGGATGATGAAATGAGTGGGATTGGGGTACATGATGTGAAATTCATAAAGAATCAACAAAATATTAACTAAAATAAATAAATAAAATGAACTCTGGTGGCCTAGAGATAGAAAGAACAGAAAACTTCATGCGGTAGTTACCTTTACATAACCCTGTCCAAAACACCTGACAGAAATGAGTTATGGGAGTAAATATCTGTTCAACTTGTGGCTTCAGAGTTCACCCTGTCATGATGGAGTAGTGGCACACCAACTTAGTGCGTGGAGGGCAGGGGTGCTGTTCACGTCATGGCAGGACCAGGGGCTGAGTATACCCTTCCCAGGCCCTCCACTATGTTCCACTTCCTCAAGGTTCCACTAGCTGGGGAGTAAGAGCTCAAAACATGGACCTGTAGGGTCATTTCAGATTCAGACGATAACATCTCAATATGGAGGGTCAGAAAGCGGACCCTTAGCGCTTTGGAGATGCCCTGGCTTAGACTTGGCATGGTAATGAAGAAAAAGACACTATGAGGGCAAAGGAGCAGTGCTGTCATGAAACAATGCTTTGTCCCAAGGCCCAGAGTGTTTCTCTTAGCAAACATGCAGGGCCCAAGGCTGCATTAACTGAAGATTGGTGCCAATCAACTTGTACAGTGAGCGCCTCAGTCTCAGGTTAGATGTGGTTGAGTGTTTCTGAAAAAGAAAGTACTGAGCTTGTGGCCAAGCATCATGCAACAAGGTGTGTACCTGTGTGGTTACTTGCAGCATCTGGATACCACACCCAGGGGTGCTGGACTGAATTCCATCCTCTTGATAGTTATCATGGTTTCCTTCCCTATTGCTACAATAAGGCACCTCCACAAAAGCAATGTAAGGAAGAAAGAAAGGCTTACAGTGAGAAGGGAACCATTCCTTCACAGAAGACATGGTTTCAGGCAGGCGAGGTGGAACTGGCTGGTCACATTGCATCCTCACTCCAGATGCCTCAAGAGAGGTGGGGTTGGGCTAAAAAAGCTTCAAGGCCTATCTCCATCCACCCACTTCTTCCAGTGAAGAGCAGTCTTCTAAATATTCCACGACCTTCTCCAACAAGTGTGCACAAACCACGACAATATTAGATACTGCAGGTCCATTCGTGGTCCACTCACAACAAGGCCCTATGCCAGGACCTGGGAGAAGAAGGCAGGCTGACAGAAGCACCGTTGTTATAGTCTCAGTTTGTTGGAAAAGGAAGGCATGGGTGCATGTTACAGCTAGGGTGGCTATGGAGGGGATGATGGGCAGCCACGTCTGTCACACTGGACCTAGTTCTGAGTTCACTCAGCTGCACAGGCAGCTGAGAGCACAAGAATGGAGGGAAAACACAAAATAGAGAGATGTGGCCTTGGAACTGGTCCCGCCCAGCCCAGATGGGAATGACAAGTCAAGGTTCAGCAGAATTTTAAGAACACAGAATCTATATTCCAGAGTAACACAGTGTTTGGATCACTGAGCTTCTAACTCCTGTGTAAGATCAAGCAACCAAAGGAGTCTGGGGTGGTGTCATGACAACCAGAGAGGAAAAAGACACCTGGTGTCAGCCGGACCTTGCACATTTCTCCAAGGAGACTCTTTGCAACCCAAGGCATGGTCTATGCTGCAGAGGACAGGATTGCTTCCACGATACCACCTGGAGAAACAGCAGAGCAGCTCCAGGGGTGCCAATCCATGAAGTCGCCATACACCACAGCGCCCGACGTGGGGCAAGGCATAATGGGAAGCTTCATGTCTAATGCTGCGGGGTAATTGACAGGATTTGAAGGAGTGAACAGTGTATTTCAGGACATCAGCAAAAGGTTTATGATGGCTGCTGCCACTGGGTTCTCTCCTGCTTTGTGCCCAGAGGGGGGATTTTTTTTTTTTTTTAGTATATTGTTTTTCCTCTTGTATGATGTTTCAAAAAAGATGGGGGAAATGCTTGAGCAATTTGAAAAGTTGCAAGTGGATATGAAGGGGTATGATAAAAGGATTGCAGAAATGGCTATGCAACTAGAGAGTTTGCAAATAGAAGTTGAAGCACTTAGAAAGCAAAAAGCACTGGAAAGAGGAGAACATGCAAGTTTAGATCTGTTGAAGGAGAAATAGATCGTTCAGAGAGAAAGGGTTAACTTCAAGCTAAATGACCCCCCCCAGTGGGTGGCCTGGGATTACAAGATCACCACCATTACTTTTCCCAGTAGCCTCCAGAAATCTTAGATATCAAAACACTTGGTGTTTTAATTGTGGTAAGTTTTGCCATTTACAAAAAAAAAAAAAAATTATAAGGCTAACAGCCTGGGAGACCAAAATGTCCAGCATGGTGAGAAATATAGTACTTTTCAAGTCAGATCTCAAAATGGCCTGTGTGTTAACTCTGGGAAATACAATAACAACACACAAGCAGTTTCTGGTGGCAGAAAGCCAAGATTTCCTGGAATTTGTAAATTCTTTGAGACAAATGAATATATGTCCAAGATGGGTCATACAAGGTAATCTTTTACAGCCAGGAAGAAGCTTTGAGGTTCTACGTGGAGGCACCACAGCAAAATGTACTACCCATTTCAGATAACAGCAGCTTAGTTACCAGATTATAAGAAACAAAACAAAACAAAAAACCAAGAAAAACTACTGATACAAAAAGCATTTAATTCATTGAAAATGTCTTTGTTACTCATTTAAAAATCCATAGATTTTTAGTTCCAGTTCATTTAAAAGCTACTACTGAAAACTACATAGGATAATTGAGAAATATAAATTAATAGTCAATCAAACTTATTGTTTTGTTAAATATTAGTTTAGTTAATTGCAGAAATATGCTATAGTCTCTTGTATATGTTTTTGAAGTTAGCTAGATAGTATATGGATAAAAACAAGCAATGATTGTCTATTTAGATAGACAGACAGACAGATGATAGTTTCCAAAACCTCCGAGACCTACAGAAAATGGCATTTAAGATGTTTTAATAAGAAAAGGTTTTTCTGATAAGGAGACATCAGTGGATGGATGGATAAAGAAAGTGTGGCAACTATACAGAGTGAATACTACCCAGCTATGAAACCCTCTTATTTGTGAAATACAATGGACAGGAGGGGATTGTGCTAGTGAATTAAGCCATACATACATGTAAAATATGGCATGATCTTACTCATATATGGAATCTAAAATCATGGGTCTCATAGAAGTTGAACACAGAATAGTGATTATGAGAGGTTTGGGAGGACAGAGGGAAGGAAGGTCTGAGAAAAAAGTAGTCCACAGGTAAAATTTTAGAGTTAGAAGGAAAAAAATAGTGTTTTACTCAAAGAACCAGAAAAGAAAAATAATCCAAATATATTTACCATACTTAATATGATGTCTATGCTAATTACTTGATGACTTGATCATTCTACAATGTAAGCATGAGTTAAGCATTACATTGTATGGATAAATATGTACAATTTTATGTATGACCAAACATTTTAAAAAGATCCTGAAAGACAAAGGAATCAGAAACATGAATTTATCAGTACTGTCTCACATTTCATGGACTAACAGCATTATGTGCTAGTGATAGAATTCAAGAGGAAATAGGCATTAAAATTCTAGTGTAATTGTGAATTAGCATATCCCTATTAAATTAGGGATCTAGTGTCTCCCCAGAGAAACGTGTAAGGTCCGGATGACTCTAGGTTGGTTTAAGAGATGTTCAGCCAGACTTCAGAGAGGAAGTTTCCCTCCTCTTCTCTGTTGTCATGGTACCATCCAGACTCCCCTGGGCTACTTTCTCACTTACTTGAATGAGTGAATAAGTAAATCAGAAGAGAACCAGTCAGTACAATACCATTACTGACTCAACATGAAGTGGTACAAGGACTTGGTGAGGGTAGTAGCCAGCAGGAAGGACAGACCTAATGGGGGATAATCTGTCCTTGCCAGAAGTTGGCATGTGACTGGATACAGGAAAACTGAGTTTAAAGTCTGAAATCTTGGTATCTAAAACCAAAAAAGAGGTTGTCATCCATAAGCAGTTTATTTTTAAGTCTAAGAGGTGAGAAGCTTGAAAGGCTTGGAAGGCAAGACAATAACATGGGGGTCAGACTGACTTAGAATTTGGGAGTTAAAGATCAGCCAACAGGATGCTTTCATTAACAGATCATTGAAAATATTATTTCATGAGGAGTGGTAGTGATGGTTCAGTGGTTATCAGCAATTATTTTTCAGTCATGATTACTGGAGTTCTGTTCCCAACCCCCATGTCAGGTGGCTCACTGATACCCGTAACTCCAGCTCCAAGGGATCCAACACTCTCTTCTGGCCTCTGAGCATACCTGCACACACATATGTGCATATACTTATGCTGACACATACACACAGATATATGGAAATACACACAAACAAATCAAATAAAAAAATCTTTAAATTCTTTTCACTATATATCTGAGAAGACAGGAAACCCCAGGAGTTTGGGGGACATGGTCCTAAGTAAAGCTGGTCAGAGAATTCAGGTGGGTTGATTTGCAGTGAAGCTAGAACAAGTGTCAGAGAGGACCAGAGTGTGTGTCTGAGAAGTGCTCAGAAGTGGAGGTGACTAAGGACAGGAGAAGGGATGGGTCTCAGAGAAACAGAGCACAGAAAGAGAAGGGAAGTCAACCATGTCCCTAACCAATACTAACAACTAATATTCATTGGGTGTTAAGTGCATGTCAGGCACTGCCTTAAGGGTATTTGCACGTGAGATATAATTGTCTAACAATATATATATATATTCTACATTATATATTACATAATATAATATATATTATATTATATTATAACAGAGAGAGAGAGATGCTCTGTGGATAGAGCATCTCTATTCTACAGAAGAATGAAGTTCAGAGGAGAAGAGGAGTTTGCTTAAGGTCACCCAACAGTGAGTGGCAGAGGCAGGATACAATATGCTGTGAGTTCAGGCCACACTGCTCTTCACTGAGGACTGAGGACAACGGGAAGCAGCCTGAGAAAGATCATCCCAGGGTGAGAGGATGATGTCACAGGACATGAAGGACAGCAGAAGGAGAGTGTGTGAACTCTGGTCCCCGCCTTCTCTGGTAACAACATTCCTGCTATTTGATTAGCCATCAAAGGAATCTCCTTCCCAAACTGCTAAGCCTGGCTGGAAGCCCTTCTCTCCCAAGAATGCCAAGTCTTTTCTGGGATTCTATCCCCCATCTTACTTGGTTGGTCATTGTGAGGAGCAGCTGAGATGGGAGTCGTGCCAACAGGCTTCTCTGAAAAAGACTGAGAAAACACATGGGATGCCAGGCTTCACTGACATCAGAGGTGGAGGGACATCTCCTTAATCCATCTTAAAATAGCTGGACAGTGACCCTCATCATGACTGCTTCTAAAAGGAGAGCCCCAGCTTCCTGCTTCTACCAGAGACTGATGGGGGATCTTCTGAGGATATTATGACCCTTGGGAGAATTTCAAGAGCCAAATAGTATTCATGCTCCATTACTAAAAGCAGGTGAAAACTTACTTCTCCTGCTATTCTACATCATTAAAGCCACACATCTGCTGCTTTATATTGCTACAAAAAACAGAACACTATCAGAACTTCAGTCTATCATGGCTGGTCAGAATATCAGCCTAGAGTTGATACAGTATTGTCTTGATAAATCAGAGATTGAGCAATAAAATAAGTTTATATTTAGATGGAAAGTCAGGGATGATTTTGGAAAATTTCATTTTATATACCAAGAACTGGGACTCAGGAAGGCAGAGAGACCTGTCCCATGCTTTCTAGCTATGATATGATAATATCTCTATTATCTATGATAGACTCTATGATAAATGTAGGTTGAAAATTCAGCTTTGTGCTTTCAATAAGTTACTCCTAAATTCACTAAAATTATAACACTATTTGTAATGGAATAAAGATTGAGCACTGTGGATTGTTACACTTACTTACTAACTCATTTAGAAATAGATTAATATCTGTAATGGTTTGACTGGGTAGCAAAGGAAAACTTTACAGTCTGTCAGCAGCAAATACAACATAAAATGCTCATTTTTAAGTGCTGTACTGTGTGGTTACTTGTACAGCTCCCAGCGACCCTTGCACTCCTGAGAAAGAATGTTTTTCCCTTCGGCTGGAAATACTGAGACTCACCAACACGCTCTGTTGCTCAGGCTTTGGGTGTCTATAAACATATAGTCCTCCAGCTGCCATCAGGAAGCAAGTTTTACGCAGAATCTTTTATGAGAGTGGGGAGATGGCTCAGTGGGTAAAGTACCTGCCATGTAAGCATGAAATCCTTGCCCCTAACTTAAGAAATTTCCAGTCAGTTAGATTATCATTGGCTGGGACTGGGTTGTTAAAATTCCTCAGGATATTTTCCTAAAATCCTCTGGCAAGTCCACCTATTATCATCTCCTGATGCCTGAACTGGTTTTAAGTTTTTCAAATCCCTCTTTCCCATTGCGTCAGCAGTACTGGGAAACTCCGAGGTTCTTCTGACCAACAGTTAGCTTTTAGACAGAGTTCTCTGGCTTTTATCCCTGTCTGAACATGGATTCCCCACCACATCTCAATTCCTTTGCTTCCTATGATTAAGCCTAGACACCTTGAGGAGGCCCATGACTGATTGTTGACTGACTTGCTGACTCAGGCAGGTCTCACGGTTGTGGTTTTAAAGTCTTAGGATGGCTCATGACTCGTTTGTCCCTCAACTTCCTTACAAGGTCTCCCCACCCAAAGCTGTTGGCAGGCACCAGGCCATGGCTGAAGGTGTGTTCTTTCTTGGAAGTGAACCACTGCTGTCATGGGAAGATAAACTGTGTCCGCCATAGGCATTCTCATTCTAACTCCCCGTTCCCACAATGGGCTGCTCCCCGAAAATGATCGTTTGTAGTTAAGATGGAGCTATCCTAGAATCTGCTGGATATTAAGCTAGCCTGACTGCTGTCCTTATAGCAACAGAGAAGGGGCAGCCAGAGAGAGAGGAGATCACCATGTGAACAGAGACATAAAAGAAGAATGACATGTGGCGATGGGATAGAGATTGGAGTGATGTGGCCACAAGCCAAGGAACCCCATGGAATGCTGGCAACACCAGGAGCAAAGGAGAGGCCATGAGCCAGGCTCCTCCTCAAAGTTTCACCTTGGCTTCAGATCTCTGGCCATACAACTGAGGGAGAGTAAACCGCTATGGCTTCAGCACCCCCTGAGTGGTCTATTAGAGCAGCCACAGGACGTTAATATATCTGCCCTCCAGCTGGAGTCACTGGGGCCTGTCCTCGTCCACACCCCAATCCACACACATGGTCTGCATGAGGGTGAGAGGGGTGCATGGTAAATATTTGTTTAAATTTAGCATATAAAGTAACGGAGGTTTTCTGACGGCATTTCTATATGTGATTAACTTCGAAAGATTCTCCTCACACAAACCACTCTTACCACCCCTCTTTATCTTGTCAAGCCTGCCCCAGTTATGCCTCCCCCAGGAATCACTTCCACCCTCATTATTGCGTGTTCTGTTGTTCGCCCGCTCCTCTCTGCAAGCCTTGCTTCCCATCTCATACCATCCCAGTTACACCACCCACTCCCTCTCTCACCCATGACCCACACCCACTCTCACATAAACACACATGTAAACATTACAAGCTAGGGTCCACATATGAGAGGGAGTGTGCAATATCTGTCTGCTGAGCCTGGGCTACCTCATGTAATATTGTGTTCTCCAGCCCGGTCCATTTACCTATAAATACTGTAATTTCATTTTTATTCATAGCTGAATAAAATCCTATCATATATACGTATCAGATGTTTTATCCATTCATCTATCGGCAGACAACTAGGCTGATTGCATTTCTTTGCTAATTGTGTGCCTTCCCCTGCATAAGCCTGGCTAGTTGAACTGGATGCTCAGTTCCCATTTCTTGCTATGAAACCCCAATTGAATTTTCACCAGCCTATTCTTGGGGTCTGAATCCTGGACTTTCCCCCCAAGGCTACTTTCTAGCTCTGGTAGGATTAAACTTGTCACCTGTTTTCAGGTAACACCAGTCTTGACTCTCTAGTAGGGAGCCTGGCCCACTCAATCAAACCCTTTAGCAATACTCTAGCAGAACTTTGTCCTTCTTTGTCCTGTTCTGGTGGCTGATTGTCAAATTGACAGGACCCAGGATCGCCTGGAGACAAGCCTCTAGGCCCGGGGACCGGGACGGGTTGCTAGCTAGCTTAGGTTGAATGAGGTGTGAGATCCCCAGCCCTGAGCGCTGGCATTTAGCACCTCCTGCTTCCTGGCTGCAGATGTGTGGGATTAGCCACTTCAAGATCCTTCCAACATATCTTCCTGGCATAGTGGGCTGTATCGCCAAACTGTGAACCCCTTTCTCTTTTAACTTGCTTTTTCCAGGGCATTTTAACACAGCAACTGGAACAAATAACCAAGACAACCACCATCTCTCAGCTATTGTGCTCTGGACCATAGTGGTTCCTGAAGATGGCCAACCCTCCCTGGTTCCCTACTCCCAATAAACCCTTCTTTGGAGGCCTGCAATGGTTACTTTGGCCAACTTCACATAATCTAGATTCACCCAGGAAGGGAGTTAAGAGGGATTGTCGAGATTAGCGTGAGAGATGCCTTTCCAGAAGATTCTACGTTATGCAAAGGTGACAGTCAAAACTAACCATCATTTAAATCAGTAGGATCCTGGCACACACATACAGCACAGTCCTATAGTGACAACATGTTGGAGTAAGTGGGCTGCTCCTGCCTGTCTGCCCTGAGTCTGGATGGACCAACCAACCCACCCACCAAAATCTGTTCTTTCTGGGAAGCTCCACCCTGATGCCAACACAGGGCAGAGGTGGGAAGTGAAGAGTGACAGTGGCTACTATGTGTACAGACGGCCCCTGGTCGTCCCATGACAGCACCTGGCACACTGTGCATCATAGCCCACCTGCACTGTCCGCTGTCCCTGTCACACGCAGAGATGGCCGCCTCAATGGTGCCCTTCCTAGAGCAGTTGCAGACTTCACAGCCAGCCAGGGGGTGGAAGTTGAAGGAATTCATCTCACAGACCTCACACTGGGGCCTGACTGTGCGGGGTGGGCAGAGACACTTCCCGGTCACCTCTTCGCAAAGGCGTCTGCCACAATTACAAGCTGCCAAGGGATAAAGAGACACTGTGTGAAAGTTGGGCCATACAAATCACTAGGATTTCCAGAAGTTTCCAAGGAGTCTGGGGAAAATGATTTCCTTTCCCCTCTGTGCATTACTGCCCATGGTGGTCTGAAGCAGTCACATACCAAACACTCGCAGGAGATAACAGTGTGAGGCCCCCAAGTGAGGAGCAGCTGCCCTCACTGGCTCCAGGTTACATACTCCATGAACCTAGCAGGATGCTGTCTTCCATTCTATCATAGGCCTCCTGTTCATCAGAAGGCTCTAGAAGGCATCAGGTAATGAATGTTCAAGACATTCTGAAACAGCTCCCCAGCTTCCCAGAGCACTGCGGTCCAGGGTCAGCACATCATGCAGCAGTGAGACTGGTTTTGTTAATTCAGACAAGCACTGGTCCCCTTGTGCGGTTGTTTGCACACCTGTGTCTCTTACTGTTGCTCATGGTGTGAGCTGACCCCAGGCGTCAGGCCACAGGGTGGTTCCTAAGTTAAAATACAAGGGTTTCTAATTCAGCAAGTAATATGCCCACGCCACCTTGAATGCCCTGTCTAAACTGAGTTTTCTTTGGGCCACACAGCATGAAAGGACTTCTGCTAGGAAGATACCGAGCTGCTCACATGCTAAGTGTACACACACACACTTATATTTACAGCCTTGCCACCCAGAGTATGGTTTGTAGATATATGGCATGACATAGCTTGTATGTTTATTAGAAATGCAGAGTGTTCGACCCAAACTAGGTCTCTTGAATCAGGACCTCACCATAATCCAAAATGGTGGCATTTGAGAAGCCCTGCCATGCGTGGGCACCAGTGCCCTCTGGGGACTAGGGAAGGCTTCAGGAGCCTGGCAGTTCTCACTTACACTTGCAATGTGGGAATCCATAGTAGCCTGTTGCACAGTGGGTGCACTGTCTCCCTATGACGTTGGGCCGGCAAGGGCACTGTCCGCCTTCAGGACTGCAGTGATGGCTGGCAGCCCCAGCAGGGTGGCACTCACAGGGAAGGGCACCGTTGTGGTAAAAGGCTACCAGGGACCTTGCAGCATTCTTACAGAATCCAGAGGCTGCCTGGGGACTGTGAAAACAAAATAGCTCATGGTGATTACCTGGGCTGTGTGTCTATGCCAGGCTTCCTTTTCCTACTAGTCCCACCTGTAGCGTCTTTCGGGCTGACCCTGATCACTGAGTTTGGGAAGAAGTGGAAAATGGCCCCACTGTGGATTCCTTTCCCCCGACATCTGCTCTGGGAGAGAGCATCGCAGGAATAACCAATGGGAACTTTGGTGATGGAACAGGATAAATGGTGTGGTATATGAGTTACAGCTTGTGGAAGAGAGTGAGGACTGGATGGCATGTTAAGAAGCTTCAACTACATCACAACCTCAGAACCATCCTACCAACTGGATCATAGTGCATTTCACAGACATGGCCCCTGAGGCGCCTTGGCTGTGGGATGACGTTGCTGAGGATGAGGGGTAAGACCTGGATGAGAAGTCATTTCATCCACAGTGGGTTGACGCTTGGCCCTTTGCTTTTGCTATCACCGTACAAGGAGTCTGTCTTCAGGGCCTCTGGGGCTCCTGGCCTCCTCGCAGAAGCCTCTAAGGGGCCCTGGGCTCCACAGCAGAGCTGGTTTTGGGGCTGGCATGCTCTTAGCGCTCAGGAATGAGAGAAGATAGGGCACCACAGTCCCTGCTGGAGAGGCAAGTGGGGATCTGATGGAAGACATTCTGTGTGGTATCTTTTAGGGAATACAGCAGCAAATAGGAATTAGTAAGGTACAAGAGATTCTCCTAATTGGTCCCAATCCCAAGCTGAGGGTAGGCCTCTGCTGAGTTCAAGGTTGAGTGTGGTCTCCTTGTCCAGATGGTACCTGGTAAGGTCTTTTATAGAGTGGTGGGCACAGAGGAAGGACATCACCTTCCTCAGACCCCAGACACTGTTACCTTCCTAGGTGGTGAGAAGAGGGCCAACTCCAGGCCAGGGCCCCCCTACCCCAAATGACACTTACTCGATGTAGAAACTGTCTCCTCCACAATCATTGGCGAACTGGAAGGACTTGTCCACTGACGTTTTGTGAAGTATCTGATAGTCATAATTCTCCACGGGTACCACTAGAACCCGGACCTAAAAGAAAGCCACCGACCTGTGTTTGGATTTACAACAGGCATGCTTGTGACTAGGGGAGGAAGAGAACTACTCCACGTCCTTTCCTGTTTATCTGAATGTCAAGAAGATGAGATTTATGAAGGAATTAGAACAGCAAACCAACCCAAGTCAGGGTTAAAGACTCAATGCATCTCGCTAGGCAACAGTGAACACAGGCAGGGCTCGTGAAGCACCTGCTCCAGGGAACAAGGAACAGCAGTGTCCAGTGGTAGTTGGTTTAAGGTACCTTGCAGATGAACAGGGCCTGTTAGGGGAGGCTGGCACTCCCTGGTTCTCCAGGGATCCTTGATTTGTATTTTCAAAGGCAAGCAAACTGAAGTAGCAGAATCAGCAGGGAAGCTAATATATCAGGGCTTGCCCCCGAAGTTTACTTAGTACTTGTGCTTTAAATGAGAATGACCTTGAACACTTGACCCCCAGTGGGTAGCACTATTTGGGGAGGCTCAGGGGGTGTGCCCTTGTGGAAGGATGTCTATCACTGGAGGCAGGCTTTGAGAGCCCAGTTGTGTGCACACTCTCCCACTCTGTCTTCCTGTTTCCTGATTGTGGCTCACGATGTAAGCACCCAGCACTCGGCTCCAGTCACCATGCCTGCTTCTTGCCACTGTGCCTCCCTCCATGATGGATGCTCATCCTCTGGAAACAACAAGCCAAAATAAACCTATCTTCTGTATGTTGCCCTGGTCATAGTGTCATTCATCACATGAACAGAGGGAATTCCAGAGTGAGTGAGGCATAGTAAACCAGAATGAAGTGAACGGACCAGGGAGAGGAAGGAAGAACAGAGAGAGGCACCTGGACCAGAGCGAAGCAGGATCAGTAAAATGGACAGCATGAGAGACCCCAGAAGCAGGCCAGGCAAAGTAAGAGGGGACGCTTTACAGTCAGTCAGATGCTTTATGGGGCCTGCAGTTCAGGTAAGATCAAGGATGAATTCAGAGACATGGGTGCTATTCCCACAAATCAGAGAACAGTCTCAATGGGCATGGATGATGTCCACAGAGAAATGACACAGGGGTCTCTGAGTGGAACCTGGGCTACAGCACATATGGAGACCACGGTAAAAAAAAAATCACTAGTGCGGGACAGGAGAGAGTGACAGAAAGCAGTGAGGAGGGTAAAAACTTCAAAGAGGGAACAACAGGGACAAGGAGTAAGAAGAGGCTGGGGGATGGGCCAGGTGCCATCATTTCTATACTCCTGGCTCTGATTGCCACATGACTTCATCTTTACAGATTTGTAAAATACAAACACTTTTCTACAAATCATCAACTTTTCTATAAATCAGATGAGTTCCTTGGAGAAATTATTGCCAGGAGCCTAACACACAACGGCCAGCGAAGGAGCAAACTGAGAGCTAAGCAGAACGCACCAGTGTCAAAGACCTTCTTTCTGGAATCTTCACCGTCACAGCTACCTCCGCTTCTGAGATGTCAAGCTCCACCTGGCCGTCAGAGATCACTTGGTCCCGGCAGCCAAGTAAATGGGGGCAAAAGGAGGCAACGAAGGAACCTGGGGAGGAAGAGGTGCTGTCACATGACTGCCAGGATGGCATCAGGCACAGGACCCGGAGCCTGCCCATGGCTGCTCACCTGACCACTGTCTTCCTCCATCCACAAACACCTCTGCAGGAAACCCTGGGTGCTCTGCTTGATAAAAATGAATGACAAACACGTATCGGCCCAGGTGTGGCATGCGACCTCTCAGGGTTACTTGATTCTAAGAGGAAAAGAGACAGGGGAAGAGGGGAACTCTCAACCTGACAAGCTCTGAATGGTTAGGATGTGAGATGTTGCTATAGTTGGTTCCCACCAAAACTCACTGTTAGCCCCAGCCTGCCGTCAGCCACGAGCACCAGCAGCCATCAAATGTGACACACATACCCTTCGAAAGGTCCCCACCATCCCATCACAGCTCTGTCTCCTACTCTCTCTGTCTATCCCCCCTGCCCCTCTTTATCTCTCTATCCCTCAAAAGTCTCTCTCTCCCTGCCCCCAATAAATCACTTGCATGCATGAGATCTGTTGCATGGTATGATCTTTGCAGTATACCATGGCCCCAACCTGCCAAGGCACTCCACTGCATAAACTCTAACACTGATCCCTGTGGTATGGTAGGATATCCTGGTGCCTGCACACTCCTTCCGTGGGGATCTAAGCCACAATGAGACTATCCCGTATCTGCAGTCCACCTGCAACAGTCACTTTCTGGCACCCTACCCAACAGCAGCAACTGGTAAGTTTTCCCTTTGGTTGGTGTATTCCCTGGATCCAAGGAAGTAAGCTTTGAGCATCTGGCACCCCTCTGGTATTCTTGGAGGCAGAGCCACGGTCTTTAAGGCTACAGCTGACCCTCTTTGCAGACCTTCACCTCTGACCATTTCTCTTGAGTGAGGCTTTGGTTTTCAGCTAGGTTCTTGTCTTTTGGCTTTATTCAAAAGTTCTGATACCAGAAGTTGTGACTCCTTGGGGTTTTTAGCCCTGGCCCCTATCCAGTTAGGCGACTACCCACTGAATTACTTTTCTTTGTCAGTCCTGCAAAGTCCTGGACTTCAGGCCTTGGACCTCCCCCTCTTCCTCACCCACTGGAACTGACTCATGTGTACCTCCTGGATCCCCCTTGGGATGCCTCTTGAAGAACCTCCAACCCCTCCACCTAGCCCCAACTTAAGGGCCTCTAAACTTACCTGCCTTTGCAGTTGAATCTGGCCTCAATAACCCTTGGATAATTAATGAAAATGTGCCTAGCAACAACCTAGATCCCCACATTATTGGAGTCCTCTACAGTGAAAATGGAAAGAAGTTCCCCATTCCCTATTTTCTTTTTTCTCCACTTCAAGACCTATTCGTTTTTGTCTGCCTCCCCCCTAAACACACACATGCTGTGTGAATGTCTCAGCTTTAAGTGAAGGTTGATGGATTGGTAAATTTGTTGCAAAGTGGGAGCTGGAGCCAGACCTGGGGTGAAGTGGGGGCAGCAGCAAAGCAGTAGGCCAGCTGCCATGTGCACACGCCGGGCACACACCTGTAATCCCCTGCAGTGTCCACTGCGAACCCATTCCTCTAAGGTATGTACTGATCATTTGTTTGTGAATTTGATTCCAAATTCTGATGTCCGATCCATCAGCTGCTGCTTCCCTCTGTCCTGCTGTGCCCTCCACGTGGGCACCTATGTGCTTCTCCAGCAACTGCGGCCTACTGAGCCTCTGGCCTGCTGCACTCACGTGGATGTCTCCCTTCTCCCCTGCTCTCTCCCGTCTCATGTGTCCCTCAGTAGCTGCAGTCCTACCTACAGCAATATGGAAGTCTTTTCTTTTTTTCTTTGCTTCCTCCCTCTCAGAGTTACCTGCTCTCTCTCTCTTTGTGTCTTCCTGGGCCTATACTTCACAAATTTCCTTGCATCCCCTTAGCGGCTGCCTGCTAAGTCCTGCAGCTTTCACAGTATTGGAACCCACACTCAGGCGGAGTTCCTGGTTGTTTCTCCTTGTCCCTTAACCATGCCTCTCCTTGTCCTTTGCCGTAAGTGTTTTTCTGGCTCCTGGAGCCAGCTTCTACACCCTTGTAGCTCCCACCATGTGAACAGCTCTCTAGGCTCTAGCCTTCTATACCCATAAGGCTCTCTCTCCTAAAGACACTGACTGGCTCCCTTTCCCGCTCTCTCCTGGGTTTCTCTGGCTCCAGCCTGCAGTGCCTCAGCTTCAGCCCTCAGACCCCTCTTAGAACCTGTTGGGACACACTCACACAATGTCCCATTTTGCAACTCTTCTTCCACAGACTCAGATTTTTTTTTTTTTTTACAATAGCTTGGCCTCAGTGCAGATCAATGGCAAAAAAATCTGAGCACTTGATTTTCCAATTCTTGCAAATTGTAATAACTTCTGCCACCACACAGATGATCCCAAAGTCTCTTATCTCCGAAGTTCTACTTTCCACTCTTAAAAATCTTTTATCTTTATGATTTCTCTGTACCCTGCTCCCAAAAAACAATCCCTTAAGATTATGCTATAAGCTCTATGTCAAGATTTGTAAATTCATTGGGTACGGTTTAGAATCTATAAAATCTGTAACAAAAGTTGGCTTTAAACTTATAACAAAAGGTTTATAATTTAAAAATTATATACATGGGTGTGTGTGTAACTTGACTTCAACTTTGTGTGTATATGCACATGTAAGTTGGATTCAACTCTCACTAAAAAAAAATCTAGATAGGCAGACAACAGACAGACAGACAGATCTAATAGGAAAGCATGCTTTTACAGAGCAAACATACAGCTTTCCTCTATCTTGACCGATGACCTCATCAGGATGTATGCAGACACGTGGCTGGCAGCCATTTTATGAAGGCTAAAGAGAGCATGCCGGTAACTGATGCCGGTAACTGATGCTGGTAACTGAGCAACCATCTTCACATGACCACGTGGCATTAAGCAGCATTTACAAACACTTCTCAGCCCTAATGAGCTCTCTGTGTGTCACTGTATCTCCTTTTAGACTAAGGAAGCAACAATGGGTCTCAAATATTTTGGGATGGTATGGACTTCCGTATGGTGATAAAAATTTAAGGTTACATTTGCTACAACATGCTATATGTGCTATTCAACTCTGATTTACAATATACTTGATATAAAGGTCTACTGAGGTTAACCAAAGTTGATTTGGAGATTTATACCTAACTACTTAGTCTTTGACGTTTCAAAACTGAGCCTCCAGAACCATGACCTAAGTAAACCTCTTCTCTTTATAAATTACCCAAGCCTCGGGTATCCTGCTATAGCAACAGCACAAACAGGCTAAAAACTAAAACAAGCTAGGTGTGTAAAACGGAAACAGCTATATTCCTAAAGAAGCCTTCACATGAGTGTTTATAGCAACTTTGATTTGTAACCATACAAAAAAATAGATGCAAAACAAATGTCTCTCACCTACCGAATGGAGAAACTGAGGCACAATCATACATTTAATGGGAATTAGGGGAGTAGGTTTGGTTAATCGTGTTGGAAAACTGGTGGTGTTTATCAAAGCCAAACACATGACACAAGCGCCTGGGTACACGCCCAACAGAAAGGCACAATATGCTTGCCAAAGGGCAATATGTGCATACTGCCAGTGTGGCACTCAGTACACGAAAAGGCGGCTGCTTCCATTTGTGAGGAAGCTTTCAGTCACATGACATATCTACCTGCTCTCCCTTCCCCAAATCAGCCATGCCTCCTGCAGTCTCTCTGTGTCCCTGCAGAGTTAATAGGTGGCTCCGGCCTTGGAACTCTTAAATAGCTGATTTCCTCCCTGTAGCTGCGGGAAGACCACCCCCTTCCCTGCCCCCCTGTGTTGGGCTTCAGACCTGGGACAAGTAGCTGAGGTACCTCTTCAACCAAAGCAGACCTGACCTCCAGGTTCTCCCAGCATGCCTCAGTCCCTACCTGATACAGGGCATACCCTGACCTCTGCTGAACTTTCCAGCCCAGGGACTGGGCTCCCCTTCCCCTGAAGCTCTACACTATATAACCTGGACATTTTGGTTCCCCTCACCTTCTTCTTCCTGTGTCTCCCTCTTCCCCCACTGTATTTCTCCCTGCAAGCCCGCTGTTTCTCTTCCCCCTCACTTCTGTCTCCCTTCCCACGGCAACTTCCCTGGCTCCTTGCCCTGGGACCAGTGAACCTGCCCAAGAGCTGCTTCCAATAAACCTGCGTTAATATATTCTAATCTGGTTTGGATTGGGTCATTTTGCCAGTGTAGGATGAACTAATTAGAATAATTTATCACCCTGAATTATAGCCAAACTCTCCTCAGCACTTCCTGACTCCTAGTGTTTAGGCTAGGTCACAGGGTAAAGGACTTACCCACACCCTAAAAGCTGTAAGAGCTTTTTTTTTTTGCTCTTTGGAACTGAAGTTTTTTTCCATTTAAGACCCTACCATGCCGCCTATGTAACTCTCCCAGCATTCTGTTAATTGAAGAGTCTCTCCTCCTCCTCTCAGGGCCCCACTTATAATATCTGTGATAGCTAATCTCTCCTGAGGAAGCTCTTCCTCTAGCCTAAAGACTTGCTCTCCCACCTCAAGGTGTGATGCTGTAACTGTCCTAATTTCGTCTCAGCTTCCTTTCCAGGAACCCGTAACATCCTTTACTATTGATAGCGATTACCACACTGTTTGCCTCACACCTAGACAAACTGGTAAGGAAACCCAGGAGTCTACACCCTTGGTGTGGGTGGAAAGTTCAAACCACACGAGCTCTTCTAGCCCATGGGGAAGGGAGCCTCATTCTGGGTTGTACACTTCTCCTTCTCCCCACCTCCTACAAACCACAATAGAACCTAGAACCTTTAAACCCCAAAACTACAGCAACAATAGCTGCTGACAGGTAGGAAAGTCTGTCATCTTTCAAGACAATTTTTGTCACACTTATTTGTGCACTGGGGTGGGGACCAAGAGTACCATGACATGAGTGCAGAGGCCAGAGGACAGCTTTTAGGAATCTGTTCTCGCCTTCTACATCCCAGGGATGGAACTGAGGCTGGTCAGCAGTTTATTTAAACCTTGGACTTGCAGGTTAAAAAAAAAATCTATTCATCTTTCAAGCAAGATGAATTTCAGGCAAGAACTGTAAGTTGGAAAACTAGCTTTTTAAGGTGATCAGAAAGTCGGGGCTTCATTTCAGCTTTTCTCCCTCAGCTGCAAGATCACCTATGAGTATGTCTGGTCCCAAGAAATTCCTTTTCCTGAAGTCTGGCATTTACACAAAAGCCAGCATTCCCTCAGGGACTTGAGAAGACAGTCCCTACCCAAAAGGTTCATTCGCCTCATGGCTCTTCCATTAACCTATGTCTGTAATGCTAATAGCATGTCAAGGTCTGTGCCTGACTCTAGGCTCCTTCAATTCCTACTCACAAGTACTTGATATCCACCACTTCAAAGCCCTCCACCCCAGACCACAGGCTCCCCTCCGCCCCGGTACCACCCCCCCAAGGTCCCTCAAAAGGACCCTTCGCTTCTCTCTGCTTTCCAGAGAGGCCGACTGCCTTGATGGTTTGGAATAAACTTTCCCTTTTCAGACCCAGAGCACCTGTTTCAGTTTCTTTTTTTTTTTTTTTTTTTCGGTTTTTCGAGACAGGGTTTCTCTGTGTATCCTTGGCTGTCCTGGACTCACTTTGTAGACCAGGCTGGCCTCGAACTCACAGTGATCCACCTGCCTCTGCCTCCCAAGTGCTGGGATTAAAGGCGTGCGCCACCACCGCCCGGCTTGTTTCAGTTTCTTTATTGTGCCCATTTCATTCAGAGAACTTACTCAATTTTATCTCTCAGACACTTTTAATTTCTAAGTTGGCCGCTAGGTGAACTGAGAAGCGCTGTCTTTTGAGTTTATTCGGTAGCATCAGAATGTTTAGTATATTTCCATAGTTTGAAATGTTGTGACTTTTTTTTTTAAAGCGATACTGTGATTTTTTTTTTTTGTGGCTTACGGTAAAAGTATTTAATGACCTTACTAAATTTCACCTCCTTGTTCTAGATGATAATTGGTGAATTTTTTTTTTTTTTTTGAGAATCCTCTACCTAAATGGTCCTGTTTTGGTGCAGGAGGGGATGCTGTTTACAGGCTACATCAGCTCTTCTCAAAGTTCTACAGTCCATTGTGGGAAGAGAATTATAACACCCCACAACGCCAAAGAGCAGCAGCCTGTGAAAACAACAGGTGCTGCAATATGAGCTGTGAAAGATTGTCAAGTGGCCTCATGGACGGAGATGGGGAGGGCGGCCACAGCTAGGGTTACCCAGGCTTCTGCATTGCTCAATGGGTCACAGCTGAGAGTAGAAACTCCCAAATTTCCTGGGAGGGGAGGCTGGGTGTGTGTGAAAACACAGATGGCCAGCCTCATTCCAGAGCCTGGGATAAAGGAGATTTTGGGCAGGGCCTGAAAATGTCCATCCCAGACAAACTCCAGGGTGATGTGGATGCTGCTTGGTGAAGGTGGGGGTGGAGGTGGACATTGTCACTCTCACCCTGGAGGATGTTCCTACCTGTGGTGCCTTCAGAGTGACACCATTAGTGATATCCGCAGGAGGGGAAGGGCCCCCACTCATTGCATCCAAAATCAAAGCTGTTGGAGGAGTTTCATAGGCCAGGGAGACACAGGAGGCACTAAAAAAAATAGAGCACTTTAAAATATGGTTGTATTATAGCAACAACAACAAAACCCCTGCATAATGTCCTTTGGCAAAGAAACAGTAGAACACATGCCAAGGGTAAATCGAAGGAATCTCGTGAAGGACACCATGGAGTCTCTCCATCTTCACCTAACAGTCCTAGTGCAGGATGTTGGCCAAGCACATTCCAGTCACCTGCTCAACTCAGGTAGCTAAACAGAAAGGCAATCTTAACTTTAAAGTAAGACATGCAAAATAGAAATTTATTGACACTTCCTTCTCCTGAACAAAAATTAGTTAATAAAATGAGATGAATGTAAAAACATTATTCCTCTCTCTATAGTAATGCTGATGTGAGAGAAGAGAAACAAATGTGTGTCGCTTCTTTGTTTCACAGATAAAATGGCACTGTACTGGAGGTCTCTAGAGTCCTTCCTAAACACGCACACGAGGCTTCATGACTGAACCTTTTAATTATTTTTGGATCTACATCAAAACAACACCCCTAAAAGCCCCAACTAATTAGCTAGTTCTGATATCATAACTCCAAGATGGATCATTATTTTTGTGGTTTTTCAAACGAAGAGCCTAGACATGGAGATTAAAGGATTGGAACAAAGTGAGGGCTCAAATTAGAACTTGGCAGACGTGCCCTCAAGGAGCAGGCTTAACCTGGCTGCTGCCGTGCCTGCACCATGACATACATTATGGGTTGTGGAAAACTGACAACTGGGAAGGAGTACTTAGCTCGATCATCTCTTCTTTTTCTTAAAAAAAAAATTGTTTGTACATGTATGTGTCTGTGTGTGTGTGAGTGCATATGTGCAAATGCTTGTATGTTTGAACAGAAACAAGAGGGCATCAGGTGTCCTTCTATTAGTCTGTGTTTGAGGCAGGGTCTCTCCCTGAGCTTGGGGCTTGTGTCTTCTTGGTGAGGCTGGAAGCCAGCGAGCTCTAGCAACCTTCCTGTCAGTGCCCACCTCGGAGCTGGGCTTTCGGGTGTGGGCAGGATGCCCAGTCCGGCTTGTTGCATGGATGTCATGATCCAAACTGACTTCATAGCTCCCTTCAGTGATGATCCAACTCTCCTGCCCTATGGCTTCTCTCTCTCTCTTTCATTTTTTGAGACAGGGTTTCTCTGTGTAGCCCTGGCTGTCCTGTAACTCACTTTGTAGACCAGGCTGGCCTCAAACTCACACAGTTCCTCCTGCCTCTGCCTCTGGAGTGCTGGGATTAAAGGCATGTACCACCACCACCCAGCGTTTCTTCTCTTTTTAACATCCCATGCTAAACATCAGTGTCTTAACTGCCTTGCCTTGCAATTAAGAAGATATTGAGCACCCCAAATCCCAAACCCCAAGAGCTCCAAAATCCAAAACTTCTTGAGCAACAACATGATGCTCCAAGTGGAAAATTCCATGGGTGACCTCATCTGACAGATCATAACCCAGAGGCACACACCAGACATACTGTATAAATTTACCTACAGGTGATGTAAAGAATGCTGCATGTGATATAAACACTCATTTCATGCTTAGACTTGGGGCTTATTCCCAAGATACCTTATTATTTATGTTCAAATGCACCCAAATTCAAAACAGTTCAGGTCCCAAGCATTTCAGAGAATGGATTGCCACCCTGCATAAAGCTTCAGCCTTACATATATGACGGTATCCTTCAGAGTATTAACAAGGAAGAAATGAGGAAAATACATTACCTTGGATTAGCAAGTGGCCCATAGCTGGCAATACAGTGGACTTGAGGTCTTAAATATTCAGTTGAGAATTCTTCAGTGGGTATAATACAAATGTGATACTGTCAAGCAAATAAATAAAAATACACAACAGTTATTGGCAAAACTAATGACTCCACCACACTCTTTTAAAAGCAGTTATTAAGTGAAAAACTCATCCAGACAATTTATATTATTTTAAAGTAGTGAAATTTCAGGGTGGCAAGCATATAGAGCCTTCACAGGCAGCAAATCCCTCTCCTTATTACACAGGGTTGTTGACTATGCTGCTGTTGGAAAATTTTCACAAATAACTCAAAGAACAAAATCATAGGAAAGTTCAAGATCAATTCTGTTCAATGGGTTTGGGTGCCTTTTTTTTCTCTGACTTAGCGCTAATGCTCAGTGCTGATACCTGAAATGCTTCAGGAGGAAGAGGGGGGCAGTGGAACCTCAGAGAGCCTGAGGTTCAAAGACATGGCTGCATCTGGGGAAGCCCCCTTCTTAGTAAAGGGTGTCTTAGCCTTCGGCCCACTTCAGCTTTGAAGGATTTGTCTCTATAGCTAGTTTCTGGCTCACATAAGAAACTTAGCCACTAAAGTGTCTTTTATTGCATTTGAAGTCAAACGATGTTATCAGATTCATGGCAAAAGGGGCTCAGTAGTAACAACAACACAAAATGTATGGGGCATTGCTGAGAGAAGGGCGTCTGTAGGACGAAGATGGACAATGCTCCTGCCCTCATGGGGCATCCATTCTAGTCAGCCTGACCTTCAATGGCCTTGGGCTGCTTTCCAAAGGGCAAATCCACACTTAAAAAAACAAGTCAGTCCCAGGAGAATTTCCAAAGATGAAGAGGTTATATTGGAGAGGGAAAACCATCCTTTCATAATAATAAATTTTAAAGTCTTATTTCAAACTATTCCTGAAATTCGAAGTTTTTACTTATTCCTGCTAGGTTAGGCACAAATATTTAAAGCACATTCCCCTGGCATTCCCCAGAGTGTGATGAATGCCTCCTGCCAGCAGTAACAGGAAGCGGTTTCACACTTAGGTGATCTTAAGTCCCCTGAGACATTTATGTAACTCTTACAATCCCTTTCCTAGGCAGATCCCATTGTTGATCATAGTTCTCAGTATGCAAGCGCCACCATCACCTGGGTAGATATGAATGCCATTTAATCTGTCCCAATTGGCATTTAAATCTTAAGGGTATATATCTAATAATACCCTTATTGAAATATAAAGGTCTACAGGCATACCACCCTGAACACGCCTGGTCTTATCTAATCTCGGAAATATAGGGGATTGTTATAAAATTTAAATATATGATAGGCTTTCTAGGAAACTATATAAGATAATAAAATAGGACAGCAATTAAATGATAATCAGTGTCATTTCTGTACCCCCAGACACAATAATAATAAAGTAGAAAATATAATGATAAAAGATATTTCATTTATAATAGTGATAAACAAAAACTAATGAAATGTGATTTTTCTTGTGGGATTCATTCAAATTTGATGACTGAGCTTTATGAGGTTCAAGATGAGAAAAACAGTAAACTGTCAAAGTTGAATTTATAGATACAATGCAATTGCAGCCCAAATTTTAATAAGCTTTTAAGAAACACAGATGACAACAGAAGGCTTTGAAAGTTCAGTCGGCAACATGAAGGCATACCAGAAGGAAATGGGCCATGTGCACCTTGAGCTGAATATCTGCATCTTCTAAGAGCTCGTACACAGCCATACGACCCAGGCTGTCAATCACCGCGCTCCTGCACAGAATGCTGCAAAAGGGAACAGAGTTTTCTAGCCTGACATCTGGCATCTCCCTTGCTGTGCACTTGACCATTTTTTCCGCTTTTCCTGTTTGTAACTGGATGAACCGGAGTCAGTATTCCTGCATGACAAGTTGAAGAGGGGTGTAGCCTACTAGGTTTGAATGATCCTCCCAAATTCATTTTGAAATGTAACCACCAGCCACTGTGATCTTTAAGAGGTGGCTAGGGAGTGGAGGCTCTGCCCTGTGAATAGACAGATGTGTTACTGTGGGAATGGGTTACTGTCATAGGAATGATTCTTTTATAAAAACTGGCTCTCTTGTGCACTCTTGTCCTCCCGGCTTCCACCATGGAATGACTCAGCACAAAAGTGGCCCGTCAGATGCTGACTCCCAGCTTCCAGAACAGTGAGAAGCCATTTTTTAAATTTATGAAGTACCAGGTGGGTGATATTCCGTTATAGCAGCACCAAGAACTGGGTTCATACCATTTCTATAGATGAGATCATCTCTGCTACAGCTCCTGCTGTACCTCTTAGGACTGTGGCCCTGCTCGCCTTTCCGCCTGGGTTGAAAGAAGCCATCAGAAGAAGGTATCCTGGGGCAGTGATGGCAGAACTCTTGGAAATTTACCAATGTTCTTTGGACCAATCATAATTCAAGTTGCCCACCAATGACCTTCCCACGCCCATCAGTAGTCACAGCTAGCTTTGCTAACATGGAAAAAGGGCAAGCCAGATTGTCCTCAAGGCTGAGTCTGTAGTCTTCCTTAATCTCTTTCCACTTCTACCCCAGGTTCCCACTTCCCACTCCATTGGGTGAGAGACAAATTGGAAACCATGCTTAAAAAGTCACCATTTTGCCATATGAAATCTGACTCTGGTGGTAGACCCATTAGGAAGCATATTAAAGGCCATTTCCTTTGAATGCACATCAAATGGAGCTAGTAATAGGTTAAGATAATATGACCACCCCTAATGAATACCTGAAATAATTTAGTCAAGGATATTTGGGTAATGACTAAAAGGAGACAAAATACACAAAGAATGGAGCAGAAGTTGGGCGCGCATATAGAAACTTGACAGTCTGTTTAAGTGCAATTGAAGCAATCCTTTTGGATTGAAGTGTTGCCCCAGGGCTAAATACACTGATTGATTCACTTGTATTTAGGTTTAATCGCTGTCCTTTAAAAATTCTCCCTGAGAAACAGATGGCCATTGATTTACTCATTAAGGCTCATTCACTATGGAGAAAAGAGCTCCCTTATCGCCTCACTATTCTGAAAAGTGGTGTCACTATGTTGCTGAGATGTCATCTTTCTAACAAAGTGGGTAGAAACCCCTTGAGACACATAGGGGGAAGTTCAAACCTCAGCAGGAGAAAGTGCAATGCTGAGAAGGCCTGCCACTTAAAACAGACCTTTATGGGGAGAATAATTCCTATGTTTTTAGATTCCCAGCCTTGTAGTCAGTTTGCTTTCACCTGACCCCTGTGACTACTGAAGTATAAAAAAGACGAAATACTTTGGCCAAGTAAAAATATACAATGGGACATTCCTGGGAGTGGCTAAGCATAAAGCAGGCAATTTAAGTCCAATATGATGATGTCTTAGAATTCTAATGATGAGTTTGCTAGACATACTTAGGTGCTGCTGTGTGCTAAAAGATCTAGAACATTATACAACCTCCCTCAGTGCTAATCATAAAACCTGCATGGAATCCTGCAAGGTTCTTTTCTTTCTTTGGTTTTGTAAACCTTCTGCCATGCCAGGTATGATGGCACATGGATATAACCCTGGTGCCCAGGACACTGAGGCAGGAGGATCGTGAATTCAAGACCACGGTGGGTTGCATAGCAAGACCCTGACTTCCCAAAATATGAACTCCCCCAGCTTAGGCACAGACATACTTGGAGTGCTTCTGAGATCATCCAGAGAGTCATCAGAGTAACTATGAATATTCCTTCCCCCGCTAGCTGTTAGAGTCAAGCCTGTGATCTGATGGGAGGAGTCTAAAAGTTGAACCAGAAGCTGAGCTCAGATGGACAGAGGGTAAAGAAACTCTGTGACCAGAATATCCAGGAATCAGGCACACTAGGGCCTGCCCATCGTGGAGTACATGTACTGATGTCAACTGTACATGGAATTCACATATATAGATAGTGACAGACAGTTCTGAGAAACGACTTCCGGTTCATCTCATTCCCTTAAGACTCATATACAGAGCTGAGGATACAGGCTTAGTGGAAGAGTACTTCCCAGCATGCACATGACACTGGCCTTGATCCTCAACACCACACACATATCCAAATATGACTCTTCATTTTTTTAAAGATCTTCATTCTATGAACAAACCCTGAGAGATGTATTTTTCAGATCACTGGGAGCATAGGATTAATTCAGCAGGCATTTGATCAGGCCTCACAGTAATGCCCATGTTAAGCTGCTAAAAGCTACTCTTCACACACTTTTTATTTTCATTTCACATCCAGGAAGATGGTCAGCTACTTCAAGTTATCTTGGGTTTGACAAAAATCAATATAAAACCCAGGTTAACAGAATGTTGAAGGCCTCTACTAAAAACTGGGTGCATATACTGTGGCTCTCTACTTGCTGTATCAAGGGACTACAACTTCCAATGTTGTTGATGACAAATTTAATCTTGTCTGCAAATATCCTTTGTGCCGATTCTTCAAAGAATGCCCTTGAAATATTATGCAAAGAAAATCATTTTTAGTAAGCCCTTGTCAAATTAGCACTCTTGGGCAAAAATATCATTAGGGTAAATTTGAGAGTCCTCCACCATTGCTTTCTGCACTCAGCAACCATCAGCCATTAATTGGCTGGATTGTGAAGGTGGGTTATGAAGGGAGTTCTGTACCTGTTATATTATTTTCACAATGCTGCCCACAGAAAGGCTCCCAATACCATGTTGGGGGATAGTGTTGGATCCTATAACTAGTCTCCTGATAGTTTTCAAAGGCTGCCTCAAAAGGAAGCAAGCCCAGCACAATAATCACCCAAGTCCTAGGCAGACATCCATGGTAGAGGAATTCGGGGGCGGGGTTGAGGGGACTGATTACCTGTACTTGCAGCTGTAAATGTTCACCTGACCTGCCACAGCAGACCCTGGGCTCTTCAGATTCACATCCACCACAAAAAACTGGTCTACCTCTGTAGCATACTCCAGCATGACCACATAGTGGCCAATCTGTGGGACCCGAACATGCAGGTACAGTTCCACCTGCCAGAGAGGCCAAGTATACAGGTGTCATCCAGATGTGCAATATGCTGGATATGTTTACAAACACAATGGCAAAAAATAGAGATGACACCCCAGAGTACTGTCATACGTCCAAATAGTAAAACACATGGACCTCCAGAAAGAATGTGGAGGGCGGGAGGGGACGGGGGGACAGATGCCCTGCTCAAATTCTGAGTCCAGAGAAATATTCCATGATCATTGTCTGGAACTTCAGAGGCCATCTTGTATTTTTATTTTCTAAAGCTATCAATGCTGATTCTAAGAGCTTTTACTCCAGGCAGGGATGCTTCAGCTGCGTGTGTCTTAAGGCAACGCACACTCCCAAACTTGAAGGAAAAAGGAACCACAAACAGAAAGCAAGAGAGTGGAAACCTGCCAGGGGCTTCTTAACTGTTACTTCAAGAGAGAAATGTCAAATTATCCAAATAAAAATCATGTAAAAGCAGCACACACACACTTCCTTCCCCGGAATGCTGAAACTTGGCTTTTATACTTTCAAGCCATTTTCTATGGATGACATATGTGCTTCCCCCCTTTTCTTTTTAAGAAAAATTGTTATAAGAATCAGGGTGCTGGGCAGTGGTGGCGCACGCCTTTAATCCCAGCACTTGGGAGGCAGAGGCAGGCGGATCTTTGCGAGTTCAAGGCCAGCCTGGTCTACAAATTGAGTCCAGGACAGCCAGGGCTACCCAGAGAAACCCTGTCTCGAAAAACCAAAAAAAGAAAAAAAAAGAATCAAGGTGCTCTTAGGGTCCACAGAACTGGACATGTTTACTCTCTGGTCCTTTCTTGGGAAAATGTGACTTGCCTTTGGGTCAACCCCAAGGCAGGAGTTTCTGGCCCCAAATCAAGCTGACACTAGTTGTGTGATCTGGGGCTTCTGATTCAGTGTCTGTGTGTCCCACATAAAATGGGAATAACATGGGCATCCCTCTCAATAGTTGTGAGATTAAATGAATGCACGAAGAGTGCTTACAATTCTACGTGACACCCAGTAAGTACTACAGAAACACTGATGGCTATCATTGTAATTAGGTTGCTTTTTGCCGTTGCCCTTTTTACTCGGCAGCATTTCATGGTGTGTTGTTTCATTTACTTTTACACTTTTATTGGTGTGTGTAAAGATACACCTGTGTCACAAATGCATGGAAACTAGAGATCAACCATGGTGCCATTCCTCGAAGGCTGTCCATTGTGTGTGTGTGTGTGTGTGTGTGTGTGTGTGTGTGTGTGTATGTGTGTGTTTGAGAGAGCTTTCTCATTGGCCTGGGATTCACTGAGGAGGCTAGGTAGGCTGGCTGGTGCGCCCCAACCATCTGCCTGTCTGTACCTCCTGATTTTGCAAGCACGTGGTACCACATTCAGCTTCTTTCACATGGGTTCTGGAGTTTGAGCTGAGGTCCTCATGCTTTCATGTACTTTACTGACTGAGCCAACATTCCATCCCTAGTGTCTCATGTGCCTTTATTATTACATACATACACAGTTTATTTTCCTAATGGTTGTCTAGCAATCTATAACATAAAATTGAAGCTAGGGAAATGTTGAAGGGTAAAGCACCAGTTGTACATGCATGAAGACCAGAGTTGGGATTCCCCAGAACCCCCACAAATGTCAGGTGGTGGTTGTGGCCAGCTGCCTGGTATTCCAGTCTGGGAAGACAGAGACAGGAGATGCCCACAGCAGGCTGGTAGCCAGGTAAGTGAGCTCTAGGTTTGACAGAGAGACTCTGTCTCAATGAGTAAGGTGGGAAAGTGACCTGTGGTGATTCTTGGCACCAACCTTGGGCTTCTATATGCATGCATACCCACACATATGCCTATGAACATGTATACACACATACCACACACACACACACACACACACACACACACACATGAAAATGGAAAATTATTTTACTCTTCCACTGTTGGTGATATAACATACGATGTTATATCACATATATATGCATGCATGTATGTACACACACATCCTTGTGTTGGAATTTCTGTAAGATTCCTAGAAGGGGAACTATTGAAAGAGTGTGTGCATGTTTGCGGGCCAAGTCAACCTAAGAATTCCATCTACTCCTCATTCTGTAACCCATCTCAATCCAAAAGCTCCAGCTCAGCCAAGCTTTACCCCCACTTAATTAAACGGCCTTCAGGAAATGTACACATACTATTTCTTCAAAACAGCTCTGAGCCATGTAACTCCTAGGTTCCACATTGATTTCTCTATTGCTTATATAATGAAAGGCTTCCCTCAGAGGAAAATGTGCATCAGCCACCCACTTTTGACTCTGCTACACAGGAAAGTCCAGCCTTGCCCTGGCCCTGGAAGAGAAGTTGCTACCAGCTTCTCTCCCCAGGCATCTCAAATTCAAAGCTTTTCTGTCTCACCTGACCACAGGCACACACAGGCCAATGACAAATCCTCACTGGCTGAGGTTTCTATCACAGCCCTCTTCCAAATTTCTACTGTCATCCCACTGTGAGTCATCTGTACTGATTCCTGTTTAAAACACCTTTGATAGTAAAGCCAGTTCCGGATGAACTTGGGTAAATTGAAATGTGATGTCTGCTGATGGGGTTAGTCATTTATCTTTTAAAGGGGAACTTGAAAGGACCTAGTGTCAAATGATTCTGCAGCACAGGACTCTTTGCTAGTTCCAAATCTGGGTAAAAATGTGGAGGACAGGGTTATCAAGTCTGCTGCTTGCACAAAGCCAAGAAGGATAAACTACCATCTCTGATATCAGATGGGAATTCAAATATTTTTGCCAGCAAGCATTACTGAATGCCTGCCATGGCCAGTCCGCCAGCCAGCTAGTAAGCATTCAATAGAAAATAAGATAGACTTGGTTTACTCTCAGACTTTAATCAGATAATTAGATAATTAGATAGCTACAGTGCATGTTTCATGTGTGGTAAATTCTCTCGGAAAATATCATGGAAATATGTCAGATGGAGGACTGAGCTGGTCAGGAAAATGTGCAGGAGGAGAAGGCTTCCCTGAAGAAGCAATGACTATGCTGAGCGTGGAGGACAAGGGGAAAAATCATACCTGGAAGGAAGAGAGGAGCAACAGGCAGAGGGAAGAGCCTATGGTACACAACACAGAGTACTTTTAGGCCACATATACTGCAGGTTCAAGGTAGACCAGGTAGCCAAGGAACAGGGAACAAGAGATGTGATGGTACAATTGGAGGTAGGAAGGACAGTCTTATAACACATGTTAAAATTTTTGTCTCTATCATAAGACAAGATGTCATTGTAAACACACACACACACATGCACACACACATACACGCACACATGTATGTAGGTCAGAAAATAATCTCAAATATTGGTCCTTACATTCTACCTTGTTTGAAACAGTGTCTCTTGCTGTTTGCAACTGTATGCACCAGGCTAACTGGCCTGGAAGATTTGGTAGGGGTGAGAGTCCTGTTTCTATTTCCTACCTCACTGTAGGAGGACCAGGATTGCAGATGTTCTACTACGTCTGGCTTTATGCAGATCTGAACTCAGATCCTCATGTTTATCCAATGAGCCATCTCTCCAGCCCAATGATCAAAATATTCCTGCAGTGCAGGTGATTTAAATTAGGAGACTCCTACAGAGATGTTCAAGCTACATGACATAACAGGATGAGACTCCTTACCCCGGTGTGTGGGATGGCCTTGTATATGGATTAGTTCTGACTTTGCAACACTTGCATGTACAGAATGAGAACTGATACAGATTGGATGTGGACCGTTGTTCTTTGAGCCAGGCCCACTGGAGGCCTGTTCTGGAGAGCTGTGGAGTCTTTACATAATGGGGCCTAGCCAGAAGAAATGAATCTCTGGAGGGTAGGCCTTGAGGTTTCTAGTATGACTTCACTTCCTGTCTCATCTCTGCCTTTTGATTTGTCCAAATATGAGCAAGCAGCGTCAGCCTCCTGTGGCCACAGCCACCAGCCACCAATACAGCCATGCATTTCTTGCCTTGGCAGACTACATCCCCAAACCAAAATCCAGAATAAGTAATCCTTTCTCTCTTAGGTTGCTTTGTGTTGAGTATTTGCTTACATCAAGAAGCAAAGTAAAACAGGTAGAAAACCTTGGGGTGAAACAAAAGCTTAAATAAACCTTTTGGGTTTCATATACAAGGCCAGGGAATCTAGTAATAATAATATGAAACGGATGCTTGTGAAGGAAAGGAACTAACATGTCTTTAGTACCTCTTCTAACTCTATAAATTTGAATTTCATCCAAATAGTCTTTTTTGCAGTAACAAAAATAGTCCATGATCTGTGTTGTTTCCTGAATATGTGTGATTGCTGAGGCCCTGAAGTGTACTTGGTGCATCTGAGAGATAAATTATACTTAAGCTTAATTAACATAAGCTTATATGTTTCTTAGGGGCTGGTCCACCTCAGCTGGACTTTCCTGTTGCCACATATGTAAACACTCACATAAACACACATATGTATATGTTCACTCTCACATGTTACATATATGTACATGTGAGACGTGAGTATGGACAGAAAGGAATGTGATAGAATTAATTTTAGAATGAAATAGAGAGAATATTTAGTTTTTTCATTATATTTGTGTTTACTTCTATTGTTTTACTTAGTACAATAAGTATTTTATAAATTAAAAATCTAACAAAAGTAATCTTAATATATTTAGCTGTTACCTTAAATTTTAAGGACATAGTTTATAAAATGGGTGTATCTAAATATTTAGGAAGAATTAAAGCCACAGATATTTTAACTTTATACATTTTACCCCAAAGAAGTATTTTCTTCAAAAGTTCAAAATAGGACGCTAGAGCAGTTAAGAGTTAAGAGTACTGGCTGCTCTTGCAGAGGGCCTGGTTCAAATCCCAGCAACCACATGGCAGTTTGAGAACTGTCTGTAATGGTTGGGCGTGGTGGTGCACACCTTTAATCCCTGCACTCAGGAGGCAGAGGCAGGTGGATCTCTGTGAGTTCAAGGCCAGCTTGGTCTACAGAGTGAGTTCCAAGATAGCCAGGACTACACAGAGAAACCGTGTCTCAAAAAACAACAACAACAAAAAAGTTGAAAATAGACACTATTACAAGAGATGGATAGGGCATCTTCAAAAACCCCTAGAGATCTGCAGAATATGGCATTCAAAGATGTTATCTTAAATCAAGATTTTTTTTTGATATCGAGACATATCAGCACCTGACAGCACCCCCTATTCTACTCCAAGTAGAAGATAAGCATCGAAGAACCTCCACTGTAAGATGGTTGAATTAGTGGCAAGCCTTTCTCTTGGCATGAAAAAACCCCTTGCACCAACTGCAGACAGACTGCTGTCCCAAAAGGACAAAACTTGGTAGCAGGGAAGTCGACAGCCTAACTCTGCCAAGACAGGGTAGGTAAGTCCTTCATAATCCCTGCTCTACAACAAATGTCTGTCAGAGAAACAGGACCCAAAGCCTGAAGATTGATGCTGGAATGTATGGAGAGAAAATGGGAACTGTCCAGGCAGTTATTGGTATGTTCTTTCTTAGTTTTGGAAGCTACAGGCTCTGCACTTCCTATATAAGCAAATATATTTATCCCTCTCAGGTCTCTGAGGTGGTTGAAGAATAGACAGATAGAATCTTATAGTTAAATTTTGAACTGTTTAGGAATCAAGAGGGTGTTATAGATCTAAGAAGATACTCTTAAAAGTGTGTTGCAAGATAGTATGAATGTTGAGTCACATATAGACCTTTAAACTCATGGAGTTAGGTAGATAGTAGAATGTTAAAGTCAGGGGCCAAATAGGTATAAACTGAACATTGGGAAGGTATACTGGGCCAATTTACTCTCATAAATGTGGCATATTTATATCTATTGTTTTGTATAATACTTACTGTTATAAGAGAAGGAACCAGCTGTTGGACTGAAAGGGGAAACCTCTGGAGGGAAGAGGGTGGAAGGGCAGGTTAGGAAGGGGGAATAGGGAGGGGTTTGTTACTGAGATGTAACTTGAAGAAAAAAAAATAAAGTATTTTAAAAAAAAAACAATAGTAAAGAGTGGAAAGAGAGGATAGGTGGCTACTGTTCAGTATCTTCATTTTGGGGTTCTGCGATGTATGTTCTCAATGTTTATATACTATACAGTGTGTTGCCAATACACCCTTAGGTTTTCCGATGTGTCTCAGAGAACTCCAGGAAGAGACACAATGTCCCAGCATACACTAACATGTCCTCCCAGTCATGAGATAGATGCCTTGGTTTGGAACAGTCCAGGTTCTAAGCTCCACAAATTCAGCTATTACAAATTGTTTAGCCTACAGGGTTGGGACACTGAGGACCTGTTGTGTCCGTATAAGGTAAACCAAGGAGCTACTGGCAGTCTATCAGATTGAGTCTCATATCCAGTTTTTTAAGAAAGACTCTTCAGTGAGTCAGGTAAACAAAACAAAATCCTGTGATGATCTATGACCATCACTACATCTAGAAGGTACTCAAAGAAAACCTCAACACAGCTCAGTGTGGAGGACAATTCAGCCCCAGTCCAAATCTGAGAACTTAGCCCCTGCTGATCAGTACCTCTGAGACACCCTTCCTGCTCTCTGGGACTTGAGAAGCAATCTTGACTAAGCATTCAGCAGATACAAATGGAGAGGGAGCATCAGCTTTGATAGGAAGTAAAAGGTGAACTTACCTCTCTCCCGCTGAGGTCCACCATGGGTGGGTGTGAGGGAGTGGGCTGCCTCACTGCCAAGGGTCTCAGTTCTCCATCCAGCAGGAAGTGTCTGGCCTCACAAGCCAGGGTACAGGAGAATCGGGTCACTGGCAAATGCTGGTAAAGCAAACAACTTCAACAACAAAATACCATCATTACCATGTGAACATGGTACAGAATGCTAGAGAGTGCTACAAGGACTCGGTGATTGGAGTCACTGAGGTATCCTTGCGTAAATCTTTCAACAAAGTCTCAGTAAATGGACATTAAAGGCATCGAGTAACAAGGTCCCTGCACCAGGAAGGGAAGAAACGAAGGTTCGAGAACCTCCGTTCTATTTTAAGCTCTTCCCCTCACCAGTTGCAGAACTTTGAGATGACTTTTGGGGTATGCTGCAGCGTTGTCACATGCACAGGGTGGCATGCACTGTGCCTGGAGATTCTTACTCACATGACAGAACAGACAAATCACAACAAAACCATCAGTCAGGCTGTCCTGTAACTGTTGAGATTGTAAGGCCCACCTTCATGAGCCTTCGTACTCAAGGCTCATTCAGAGGTGTTTGATGGCCTTGAGGCTGCACCCTCCACCCCATACTAACTTGTCCTGGGGAGATCCTGTGTGGGCACATGGTTCTGTAACTGGCACTTGCAGGGCGAGGGCTTCATAGTAGTCCCTGGGAAGCAGCACCAGGTAGTCCTAGCAAATGGAGATCACAGGGAGCATTAGTCATCTTCCAGCAGGCCTACCTTGGTAATAAGATGATCAAATGTGTCTGCAAAGGGAATAATGCCCCAGGGAAGTCCCTGGTGACCTTCAGCACCACATCAACTTTCTTTTTCACTCTGACCCACCACAACCCATAGTGCACCTCCCCATCAGCTCTTCACACATTGGGGTTCAGTGACACAAGGGGTACATTTTGCAATCTTCAGATCCACAGGAAATGTTACTATCTCTTCTGGATTGTTTATAAATTCCACCTCCTCCTTGCAAAAAATGATCAAATCAATGAACCGCATCATTATGATGTTCTGCTGAGATGCTGCTGCCCTTTTCACTACAGAACACCAACTACTGTCCACTGATTGATGTGGCTTTCAGCCCCAACCTGGCTCATGGGGCATGGTGGGAAAATTGAGGTTTGGTGATGTTGGTGTCTCAGACTGGAATGGCCTCATGGCCTGTCCTAGAAAATGAAAGAATGGCCATGTTCCACCCAGCATGCCAAATGAAACCTGCAGTAAATACAGCAGCTTAGCATTTGGGAAAAATCAGAGCTCTGGGGTCTTGGACATGGATGCCTTGCAGTGTTCAGTGATCTCAGAATCTGTGGCCCCACCATGTATGTGCAAAAGGAAAGAGACATGATGTTTGCCTTCAGTGAGAAACTCATATGTGGCCAATAAGACATTTTCTCTCCTTAGAAAGAAATGTTTATGAGGGGGGGAAAAAAGGAGACTGTGTCAGGGGACCCAAAGGCCTTGCTAGCTGGACGGGTTTGGATTTTTCTAGAAGCCCATACTGCTCATTAGTCTGTGGAACCAAAGACCACAGATACTCTGTAGTATCTAAAGATGGTTAGCATATGCTCAACAAAACTAGGATCATAATGGGGACATCAGATAAATGCCATTAGGTATCTGCCTTAGTCAGGGTTCCTATTCCTGCAATGAAACACCACGACCAAAAAGCAACCTGGGGAGGAAAGGGTCTATTCGGCTTACATTTCCACATTGCTGTTCATCACCAGACAAAGTCAGGACAGGAACACAAACAGAGCAGGAACCTAGAGGCAAGAGCTATGCAGAGGCTGTGGAGGAGTGCTGCAGACTGGCTGGCTTCACCTGGCTTGCTCAGCCTGCTTTCTTACAGAACCCAGGACAACTAGCCTAGGGATGGCACCACCCATGATGGGCCAGGCCCTCCTCCATCAATAACTAATTAAGAAGTTTCTAACAGCCAGATATTATGAAGGCATTTTCTCAATTAAGGTTCCCTCCTGTCAGCTAACTCTAGTTTGTCAACTCAAGTTGACAGAAGACTAGCCAGCACAGCATCTCCCATGCCTAGGTATAAGTTAGAACAATCTTTCTTCCTTCTGTCCAGTTTTATAGCCATGATCAGCATGGATGGAATTTTCCTCTTCCCTACTTCTAATATCTGTGAAGCATCCTTTGCCTTATTTCTTCAGGCATACAGTTTTTTTTTTGTTTTTGTTTTTTTGATTTGTTTGTTTGTTTTTTTGCCAAAAAAGTCCAAGGGAAAAAGGATGGCACGTAACTTCACATTATTTTTTTCTAAGATACTTATATTTGGAAAGTACACATAAGTTCTCTTCCTATTGTTCGGGAGAAATGGTGGAGGCAGGCTCAGAGCTAAGCAGCCAACCATAAGAAGACCAGATTCATGTTTCCTGCCTGAAGCACGTGACATCCAACTGGTTCCAACAACACTATTAATGACCTTGCTACAAGCCATAACAAGCCTGGGGCGCGGGCAAGGAGAGGTGCCTCAGAGAAGCCCCCCATGGCTCCTCTGGCTCTCCTTGGATGAGGAGTGTTTTGCCAGTCAGCTGTGAGACTCTAGATTAGCTGAGAGGTGAGACAGAAGGAAGTGATGGATCAGCAGCCCTGGCTCCTGGAGCCTCTCCCTTCCCTTCGCAGATCCCCAAATCTCACTATTAATTCTTCTCATAATGTAGGTTCTTTTGATGCTATTCTGCATGGTTTGGGGGACATTTTTAGGTGCTTTTCTGCTTCATAATGGAAATATCAAACACGGAGGGTCATGTGTTTATAAGGGCTTTGCATTTGTTCTAACAATCTTGAATTATAGTTTGTTTACATTTAGATAGACATATAGATTATTTTTGTCCAAGAGTAGTTGACTGAAAGGACATAAAACATAATTTTAAGTAAGTTTCTGTGTCTCTGAGGGCAAAAGTCACTGTAGTTTCCTTTGTAGCTTCCTGTGATTTTGATGTCCGTCAGTGGGTCACTGCATTGGAAGAGACTGTCTCAGGAAGAGAACCCTCACAGACCTTAGGGCTCAGAATTTTGTCTTACCAGAAGGACTCCTTCCACCTGGATGCAAGCAATCCATGTCCCTGGTGTGATGGAGAATGGGTCTGCAAAGCCATTTCCAGGGACCGTGACAAAGGCTGGCTCCTTATTCGGGGGAAAGGTGACCTTTTTGCTTTGAGAAGCATCTATCAGAAATACAAGTAACACTTTAAGACACTGCCCTAGAAGGCAGTGCTAATACTTTACACAGTTTAGCTTTCAATATTTGGTTTACAGTTGGAAAAGCTTACCAAGCATGGGTTCTAGTCATGTTTACTGATCTTACTTTTTCAAGTGATATGTATGTTTATGCATGTGCATAAGATAGATACCCAGAGGCCCGCCCACCACCACGTGGGCCACAGTGGGCAGGCAGACAGGTGGGCATCACTATGATGAGCAAATATATGGTGAAGAGATGGGACAATAAGAGAAGCATAATGGTTAGCACACTGGGAAGAGAGTGTCAGATAACTCTAGTTTGTGCATCAAGCTGACATAAGACTAGGCAGCAGAGCATCTCCCATGCCTGTGAATCATGGAACTGGAAACATGAGGGTGGAACGGTCTGATGTGAGTAGCCTGCGTGCCACCTGAGGCCATGGTGAGATCCTGGCCCATGCTGCCACCAAGGGCCATGTCTGGGCCCATGGCTCTGAAGCAGTGGGGGTCCGTGTCAATATCCATGGCCTAGGTTACTACCAAAGGCCATGCAGACATCCCTGGTCTAGGCTGCCACCTGGGACCATGTTGACATTCAAGAACTGTGCAGAGCTGGCCCTGCCCCTCACCTGGGCCGCACAGGAGAGCTGGCCCTGTCCCTCACTAGCTGCAGCACACTGAGGAGAGCAGTCTACACCTCACCTAAGCACCACAGCAGAGCTGGTCCTGGTAGTGTGGGTGAGGGTGACTTACCCCTTCCCTTGCCAGGGCAGTGCTGGAGAGTTAGAGCTGGAGCTATAGGCATGGGTGCAGGAGAGCTGGTGGGATGACCAGCTCAGCCACTACCCAGGTCCAGATCCAGGGCTTTGACTTGGCCCACCCTAAGATCTACTCCATCTATAAACTGCTGAAGCATGTGAAGGGGCCAGTCCTGCAGATCCAAAGCTGCAGGATCTCCATGACACAGGGCAAGAACAGGCTATCCTAGAGGAGTCCCAGTGAGGATCCAGTATTGACAGTGTAGCAGAAGCCAGTGGCCTCACACCAGACCAATGATCCATTGCAATGAACATTTGCAGTTAATGACGTTTGGGCAAAGGGTATACTGTGGGACACACTACAGCTTCTCCAGAGAGATATTTAGTTTTGGTTTCCTTGTTTTCTTTTGTAGGGGAAGTTGCAAGAGTAGAAGGTGGATATGGAGGGATGAGGAGATGATTGGAATTGGGGTGCATGATGTGAAATTCACAAGAATCAATAAAAAAGTTTTAAAAATCAGAAGCATTAGTGAGATGGGTTGAGTTTAAGATTTATTGCTGCTCTTGCAAAGGGCAAAATAATTGGTTCCCAGCACCCACATAGTGCAGTTCACAAGAGCATATAGCCTCAGCTCCAGGGAATTCGATACCATCGTTTGGCCTCCATAGACACCCATATACTGGTGTACACACACACACACACACACACACACACACACACACACACACACACACAAATAAAATAATTACCAAAAATTATATTATTTAAAAATAGACAATGATAAGTCATTAGCAGTGGCTGTCTATTGGGGTTTTAATTTTTCAGATTTATTAAATACGTAAGTGTATTAATATCTATATGTATATACTTGAGACAGAGTCTACCATGTACCCCTAGCTGGCCTAGAACTCACTATAGACCATATGGTCTCAAACTTGTTATTCCCCTTCCTTTTCCCTTCAGTTGTGGGGATGAAAGATGCATACCACCACATCTGTTCTATAATACCTATAGTCTTTAGGAATGTGCCTTCCAGATGTATATATTCAGTCCATTATATGGCTTGTTAATTTCTTTTCTCTGTGTCTGTAGGAGATTGTCCTTTTTTATTTTGATTTGTAAGCATGCATTCACTTTGCAACTAGAAAATATCACAGCTTTCTGCTTATTTGTTTCCAGGGTGTATTGTGTTTCTTTCTGCCAACAAACAAACATCTGGTTTGTCCTGAGTCTGAAGAGTCTTCTTTCTTTTTTTTTTTTTTATAAGTACTTTATTTTTTTTCTTCAAGTTACATCTCAGTCGCAAACCCTTCCCTATTCCCCCTTCCTGTCCCACCCTTCCACCCTCTTCCCCCCCCCAACAGCTTCTCTTTTCATTCCAACAAATGGTTCTTTCTCTTATAACAGTAAATTCTATACAAAACAGCAGAATTAAATATGCCACATTTATGAGAGTTAAATGGCCCAGTATACCTTCCCAATGTCCAGTTCATACATATTTGGCCCCTGACTTTAACCTTCTACCTTCTAACCATCTCCATGAGTTTAAAGTTCTATAACTGACTTAGTTTTCATACTAACTTGCATCACTATTATAACCATCTTCTTAGATCTAGAACGCCCTCTTGATTCCTAAACAACTCAAAATTTAGCTATGAGACTCAAGCTGTCTATTCTTCAACCACCTCAGAGAGCTGAGAAGGATAAATATATCTGATTGTATAGGAAGTGCAGGGCCTGCAGCTTCCAATACTAAGAAATGACAAACCAGTGACTACCTGGACAGTTCCCATTTTCTCTCCATACATTCCAGCATCAGTCTTCAGCCTTTTGGTCCTGTTTCTCTGACAGACATTTATTGTAGAGCAGGGATTTCCGTAGTGTAGTGGTTATCATTCTTTCTTGAGGGGAGATGTCTGCAACAGGTCTCTGCATCACTCTCATTCCACAAAGGCCCGCTGTGTGCCAGGCCTGAGGCTATCTGCAGGCAATGCAGTGAGCACAGCAAGCATGTCCTCGCTCCTTGGAGACATGAGAGGTGAAAGGCAGAGACTGGACTCAGAATGAGATCAAAGCGTGGAGAGTGGTACTTGGGAGGAACATGTAACTGGGCCCCCGATTCAGGCTTAGAGGAAACATTCTCAGAGAGCAGGAAAACAAGCCAAAATGTTTTCTAGTTATGTGGATGGACCCAGGGCAGACTGCTGATGTCACGCAGGAATAGAGGAGTCTGTCAGGATGAGCTGGGGGTCTGCAGACTCTGTCTACAAAGACCAGCTTGGGCAGCTTAGCGTCTTCAGTGCACAAGACTCTTATTGCATAGGCCACAGATGCATGCTGAGGCTTCTTGTGTTAAAGGGAGCCCACCAGAGCTCTCTAGTGGTTGTGAGCCACACATGCTTGGTTGACCCAACCTGGGAAGAGCACCATTACTTTCCTCACTCCCAACTCTGCCATGGGTGGGAAATCACAATTCTTCTTCTTCTTCTTCTTCTTCTTCTTCTTCTTCTTCTTCTTCTT
>CAJQZJ010032507.1:3309321-3324657 GCA_907164525.1 Lophiomys imhausi | reverse complement strand
AAAAACTCAAATGACAGCACATGCTGGTGAGGGTGTGGAGAAAGGGGAACACTCCTCCATTGCTGGTGTGAGGGAAAACTTGTATAACCACCAGGGAGGTCAGTTTGGTGATATCTTAGAAAACTCTGCCTCAAGACCCAGCCATACCACTTCTGGGTATACATCCAAATGACTCCTCACCAATCCACGAGGACATCTCCTCAACTATGTTCATAGTAGCCTTATTTGCAATAGCTAGAAACTGAAAACAACCCAGATGTCCCTCAACTGATGAATGGATAAAAAAGCTGTGGTACATTAACACAAATACTAATTTTTTTAGAGTAGCTGACAATGGCCTGCCATAAGGACCCAGACACTTCCCTTCCTGGCTACTTTTCCTTTCCCTCACCTTATTGTCACACCTCTGTGCTCTTTGGTTACTGAACATCCAATCTGTACTTCCTCTTTCCCATGACTGACTATTTCAATGTGTAATTTCACTTTCAAATTTCATTTTCTTCAACCTTCCTCTCTGAGGGGAAAACATATTTACCCCTACAGCACTCCACCAGCAGCCCAGAACCTGAGTTACTACATGATTGCAGGATCCTGCCAAGATGCAGAACAGGGGCTTCGATGCCCCCATACCTCATATTACAGGCCCTTCCCACCCCTCACCCAGTGTTGTAAGCACCAGGCATCAGGGCTTCCTGGTACCCTTGGGCACGAAAGACACTATTCAGAAGTGGTGGAACATTTAAGGAACAGGAAGGACATTGTTAAATGAATTGAGGTCACTAAGTGTGCCCTCAAAGAGGATATTGGATCCTACCTCTTTCTTCCTATTTACTTCCTGGCTGCCCTAAAGTGCATATGCCTCCCCAACATCCCATCATGCAGCACTGTGCCTCAGCATACCCAAAGCAACAGGGCTAACAAAGCATGCACTTTCCTCCTTATAAACTGATTTTGTCTAATACCTTGGTGCAGCAACAGAAAGCCAACTAGCACAATGGAAACATAATTTACTTGTTTTGTGTGTGTGTGTGTGTGTGTTACGCACATACACATATATTGTCTTAATATATTTGCTATTGTTTGAGTTATGAGTCCCCAACCCGATCCCAACAAACCCCACAGGTATAGAAGCTCTAGGAATGCTGGGAGTGTTTCTCTGTGCACTATTAAGCCTTTTAGTAACCAGACTGATGTTTTGTTAATAACAGAGAAACTTGGGGAACAAATGGCTGTTATGTAGGTGTTGCGCCAAATCCTCTGGTTAGTACTCACTTCTTCCCTCCAAAGGACACTTCCTAAACACACCCACTCAACCCAGGCCTCCTGTTTCTGGCTGCGGTGCTCCCAGCCTTCCCCCAGGCCATGCTGTGGAAGCAGTTTTCCACAAGGTACTGATAACTAAGGTCACAGCCTGCCTGGCTTCATCCTAAGCAAATCTTGCTTCATCTCCTGAAAGTATCCAGGGGTGTGCGGCCCAGGTACCACAGTAGGCCTGGCTAATCTACCTTTCTAGTGGCTCCCTCAACACCATTCTCTTACTTGCTTTGTTGTTTCCTTGATTACCTCCCAGAGAGAGTACTTGCACGAAGTTAGTGTGGGTGAGACAGGTGGTCCAGCAGGACAAGAAAGAAGGCTGCCATGGAAGGTTTTTGAGTAAACAAGCAATCTATAATCCAAACTCTGTACAGTGTCCTGAATTGGGTAGTGCCCTTTAGACTACAATCGAGAATGGCAGAAAGATGTCTGCAAAAGCCCCACAGTGCTCTGGAACTTCATTTGGATTTGGCAATGAACTCAGAAACCAGAGAGGGAATGGAGCACAATATTTTCATTGACATTAAACCAAAAAGAGGCTACTTGCCTTTTATATTGCCAGCTACTGGGTCTTCTGGACTCAGAGTATAAACAGGAGAAACTGGAATTCCTATAAAATAAATTATTTTAAAACACAGAGGAAGATTAAGGAAATAGCAGCATGAACCACTGAGTCACACAGAGCAGGAAGAAGGCCCCTCCCTCAGTGAAAACAGACAAGTAGAGACTGATTTAGGGAAAGGCTCTGGCTCTTTCTATGGCCAACATGCCTCATAATTGAAGCCAGGCTGCTTTGCAGATTAGCAAACAGAAATGGGTGAAGTTTTATGGTAACAGTTGCTAAATCACTCACAACAGTAATGCCCAAAGAGTAGCTATGCCTAAAAGTAGAATTTAGGCTTGAGATTAGCTTTTAAAAAACGTTTTCTTATAAGTTTTATTCCCTGAATTTTTGCTGTGTGTGTGTGTGTGTGTGTGTGTGTGTGTGTGTGTGTGTGTGTGTGTGTGTGTGTGTTTGAAGTGTCTTAGCTTTTCCACTAAAAAAGCAAGGACAATTTCTGCTCACCTCCCATTTCACAGATTCAATGGAAATAGTCCTGAAACAGTGTCATTGGCTTAAGACATTGTTTCCTGGAAATGTTTTTGATTATCAAAATAGGAACATCTCCACAGTGAAAGTGGGTGCTGCTTAAGTCACTGCCTTAGGACAGCAGCATGCAGTTTAGTATGGAGGAGCCCTGAACAGTTCCAGGCCCTCATTTCTTCTGACAGGGACAGGATACATCACACTTCTTCTGAGATATTATATATATATATATATCATAAATATTTTTTCCTCATGAAGATGTTAAAATGTTCACTCAGGGCCCTGACAGTTTGCCCTTTGGTACACTAGAAAAAAGAAAATGCACCTTCTTGCCCCACAACCCCCACAAAGTATGACACACTAGGTCCAGTAAGTCATGCTCACGGATTACTATCAAGTTGAATTTCCCAGGATTTGAGCCCTTTGACCTGTTAAAATGGCAATGCCTACAGTAAAGCTAAACATAATTCTAAAGTTTGTCTTCTCAACTTAGGGAAATGCTTTCACGTAAATACAACCTACCTGGTCCTGTTTCTAGCCCCTCATACACCCTCCATGCCCTTGATTGTTCACACACAAAGGCCACCTGTGGGCAGAAAGGGGAACTCCCTTCTACACTGGACACTTACTCAAGCAAAGTGGGAAATTATAGTACCCATCTGCGCACTTCTCACAGTCGTCTCCGGAGAAATTTGGTTTACAGTGACAGCGGCCTGAGCCCTGTTCACAGTCATCTGAACGGTCAGGATCACAGCTGCAAGCTAAGAGGGAAACAAGTCACCAAAGGGCCAGTCCTTCAAAAATCAGACTTGTCCGCACACTTCTCAGGAATGTGCACTGACTCAGACAATCTCTCATGCATAGTAAGCACTCAATTATAGCTAAACACTATAACTATTATTAAATCTTTGTGGGCTTTATTACTATACTGTTTCGATGCTAATTATGACAAAGTTGAATTACTAGAGAGCATAGAAACATGTCAAACCAGTGGAAAACTGCAGAAGCAACATGTATTGCAGGCTTAAAGGCGACTGATTCAATGAACTAAGTGCTTGTTTGGATACTTTTGGTAGCATTTCATCTATTTATGAAAAATATTTATTATCATTGTCATTTACACAGAAGAGTTGTGGAGCTCAGAAAAAGTGTGGAATTGCCTGAGATAACACAGCTAGGAAGCAGTAGAACCAATAATAGGAAGGTGAGGGAATAAAGGCTATCAGCTAGTCTCCGAGCCTATGACACCCTTGGGGCAGCATCCACAGCCTATCGTAGTCATGAAATGGACATGACACTTACAGACACATGCATGGAGCGAGTCCACTGGAACTCCATAGGGCCGGTAGTGACCCTTTGCACACTTCTCACAGTTCACACCCGCTGTGTTGTGCTAGAGAAAAAAAGAAGAAACTTAGAAAGAAGGGTACCAGAGAAGCCCAATGCTCTTTATTCTGTGCTAATCCACCACAGACATAATTTTGTCATACAGAATCAAAATTCCAAAGTCCCTAAAAACATCCATCCCTGTGTCACAGGACCCAAAATATGTCACAGAATACTGACATTACCTTGGCTCTGAAATCCCCGCCACACACATGGGAAAGAGGAATAAGGAAAAGTTCAGAAAACTGACAGCCCAGCTTTCCCCTCCACCTATAAATGTAGTGAAAATTTTGCAAGTTTGATTTCTTTAAAAAATACAGAAATTCTGGGCATGGTGGCATACACCTTTAATCCCACTACTCAAGAGGCAGAGGCAGGCAGATCTTTGTGAGTTCAAGACTAGCCTGGTCTACAAAATTAGTCCAGGACAGCCAGGGCTACACAGAGAAACTTTGTCTCAAAAAACAAAAAAAAAAATAAAACAAAACAAAAAACAAACAAACAAAAAACCCAGAAATTTTATGGGAATGTGTTTTTGCTTTAACCCCAGGGATAAGGGATTAGAGGTTGCTTCACAGCAGGTGACAATGATTTACAACAGACTATGGGAAGGGCGTGGTTTTTGCCAGCTACAGATAGTTTCTGCTAGTGTATGATGTTTGGAATTCTGGGAACTTTTCAGAATGTTAGAGCCCTGATAGGTGGGATGCTGGTTGGTGGTTGGTTGCTGTTGGTTGCAGTTGTTAAGTAATCGCAGGTAAAGAAGAAATAACAACAAGAAGAAATTAAATATCCTGACATCGAAGATCAAACTTGCCCCAAGGAACTTGATGCCACAAATCAGCAGGAAGTAGTCTAGCAATAACAATGCCCCCCTTTCCTCTCTATCCTTATTTCTCTCATATCTAGTGTTAGAAGGTTGAAAGGGAAGAAGAAAAGGGGTGGAGAATGTGGAAGAAAAAAGAATCCACAAAGTAGCAAATGCTGGCTACAAACAAAAACTGCTTTAATGAACTTGACATTTGAGTAAGAAAAAAGTAAATAACCCTGATGTCCCCGTAGCTTCAGGCCATTCCCTATCGCCTTGCTCAGAGGAACCGATGGGTGGATAATCAAGGAATGAGATGGCACATGAGAACCGATATCTTCCAATTTTGGAAGGAAAGCATATAGTGAGATCTGTCCCTGGTCATTCTATCCGTGTCTTTGTCTTGAAGCCATTCTCATGACATTTTTGTTGTGTGAATGGACAATGTGAGCATGAGGCTCATACACAGAGCTCAGTTTAGAGTTGGGTGGCTTTTTCTAGTCCATGGTTCATCCTTATAATTGCCACAAAATCAATTACCCAGCACACATCATCAGTTTCCAAGAAACACACGCCATGAGCCAAGCTCAATTCTGTCTCCCTCTAATTCAGAAAAGCACTGGGACAGAAATGAAAGGGCATGCAGAAGCAAGTGAACAAGAATGCATACAACGTGGTCCCCATGGGACCTGCACAGAAACACAGGGGAGAACAAAGGGCCAGTCTATGTCCTTTCCCTTGCAGGGTTTTATTAACCACAGACCATTGGATTTTACCACACTTGTCCTGTGGGCTAAAAATCTGAATCCACTTTAGCACTGGAGGTCAAGAACAACGCTGGCCACCTCTCCAGCTTAACCTTCACATCATGAGCCTTGTGCACAAATAAGAAACAGCTGGGGGGGGGCCACCCACTCTTCCCATTGAATGCCAATTAACTTGCCATTCCATTGCTTGCTACTGTGACTTATAACAGAGAACCTCTGGCTAACCTTGGCTAGCCAGCCAATTGCAGTAGGACACGAGAACTGTCCTCTGAGGTGGGCAGCCTTGGTTCTGTGCCTCAGTTCACGCTTCAATAGCAGTGAAAGACCAAGAGAGTGCAGCACACTGCACAGAGAATAATACCTCTCTCTTTTGGATGGTTTTCTAGGATCTCCACAGTCCGAGGGCAACTCATGCCATTGCATTTATGGACAGCGGGGTCCTGGCTGGACTGAGGACAGGCAGGTCAAGGCACAAGACTCAAGGTGGCTTCTCAGGTTTACAGTGGAGGTCTGAAGCAAGCATTCCTGCTCGGAGGAGTAGGGGTTTGAAGTGGTGTTTGCACAAGGCTTAATATCAAATGAGAACCTCAGAGACCCAGGATGAGTAAATGCACTGGCATCCTCTGCAGGCCAAAAGCCTGTCTCCCACCTACCAGCTGCTTTAGCTCAACCCAGAGAAAGGGTTCACACACAGGATCAGAGGACAACTTCCAGGGGTTGGTTCTTCCCTTATACTATGACTCCAGAATTAAAATCAGATCCTTGAGCTTGAATTCCAAGTGCCTTTATCCATTACGCCATCTTGCCAGCCAGCATCTGCCTTTTACACATGGGTTTTACAGCTCAAATCCAAGTCCTCACGCTTGCACAGTAAACACTACAGACTAAGCCATCTCCCAGGGCCCCAGGGAGGCGTTCTACAGAGTGCTCACCTAGAAGCCAGGCTCTGCTTTGATTGTCTTGAGGTCTGAATTCCTCCACATAGAGCTATTCTCTTTTGACCTTTAGGCAAATACTAACTCTTTGCCTCTTGAAGTCAGTTCCTTGACTGTACCTACCCCATAACCTTCCATCTATGTGAACCTCAAGCAAATAGAGACTGTCCATTCATTAGCCACCTTGTTCCCAAAGACTCCAGAATGAATTTTCCTTACAAAGGTTCCACATGAACTAGACTTTGGTGCTTTTCTGGAATCCTCTCCTGATTCACTTCCCCTCCAGCTACTCTGGAATCTTGTTCCTTACTAAGGCCTTTTGTCCTTGTGTTATTCCAACACCCCCAATGAGTGTCTGGCTCATTCCTTTATCTCCTTGAGGTCTCTACTCAAATGCCACATCTCAGGAAACTGGCTAGCTTACTTTGAATACCTCACACCTTAACCCGATAGTTAAAAGAGGAAACCCACGAAATAAAATGAACCATTACCAATGGTGACTATCTGCCTCTGGCAGCTGCTGCTTCTTCTGAACAAGACTCTGCCTCTGTCTGTCATCCTGACTCCCCACCACTGAATAGGGTCTACCTAGAGCTGAGTATCCTCCAAAATTCAGGCTTAAATACAATGGTCATTGTAACAGGGTTAAGAAGTAATGGCTTTGAGAGGTAACTGGGTCATAAAGGCTTGTATTTTGTGAGTGGATTCAGGCCCTTAGAAGGGTGACTTTGCAGAATTTGGCCCTTTTATCCTTCTGCCTTTGTAAGGACAGAGCCTCACCAGACAACTGAAGCTACGTCTTGATCTCGGACTTCATGATTTCAGAACTATGCAAAAATAAAAGTTTCTTCTTTATGAGCTGGCCAGTTTCAGGTACTTTATTATAGCATGAGCTACTATGTGAAGGTCTCTAGAGACAGTCTCCCTGTGTGTGCCCTGAGATGATGGCAGACAGTCCGTCACTTTTCACTTATGGGTCCTGAACAGAAATGGTGGGAAACAGCCCAGTTACTGCGGGGGGGGGGGGGGGGGTTCACAGAGTTTGCTGTAGGATATGTATTCTGATCACCAAGCTGACTGGCCTTGTAGCCCTCTTCTCTTCCTTTATCAGTCAAGCCCACACATCCTTGTGCACCTCATAAAATACACGGGTAAATGAAGACCCAACTGTCCCAACACAATTTATAAAATGTCCATCTTTTCTATTATGAATGACATGATATTTACAATCAAATTGTAACATTCTCATGAGCTGGCTTAGGTTATACTACTTTCTGTCGGACTAATCCCTGTGCTAAGTCCATATCTAGCTATGGATTTACAACAGTTTTGATACCTCAGAAAATGAGCATCCCCACACTTAGTCATTCTAATTATCTAATGTGCTCTCCACAAGTAAGTTTAGAATCTGCCTGTCTGTTGTTCCTGTTCCACTCCCCCTCCCTTAATGGTGTGATCGCCTGTGATCAGACCAGTGACCTGACAGGGAAACTGAGGCCAGGGGATGATGAGTACTCAGGTGGTGGATTTGCATGACGAGGACAGACTCTGGGGAACAAAGGTTATTTAAACCTTTGGGGAGCAGGTAGAGGCTTTCAGGGTGAGTGTACATCATTGGCCAGGGCCAAGGTGCTATGAATGCCTTATTTGTATCAAGAGGAATTCCAGGTGCTTGTTGGACATGGCCTTATAAGGAGAGAGAAAGTTTAACCTGTTATCTGACTGCCAGGCTATGTGACCACCTCAAAGGTGGCAGAGGTGGGAGTCATAAGGCTAAGGACACTGGGACACACAGGCCCAGGGCAGGGAGGGAGTGTTCCTACCCCTGCCAGTGTTAAGATGAGATTTCCGGGGTTTGGACACATCTCAAGCCCTGGTTGCATGGCTCCCGTAGCCCCACACCTGTTCATCCTGACAAAAGTCCTGAAATTTCACTGAGTTTATAGGACAGCCTGTGAAAATGAAAATATTTATGATATCAAGTCTGATGACACACTGCTCAGCACAGGCTGTGTTTTGTAAATTTCAATATAGTGTTAAGAGTCTGACTCCATAGTATAGGAAAGATCAAGAAAAAAGGACAGATTATTGAATATGGCCTTAAACCTTTGTATATTGATACAAAATTAATATTATATTTGGCCACATTCGTATTGATCTTTATATATTGATACAAAATTAAGGGTAATGCTTCTTAAAGGTATTGTACCTAGTAATGCTTAAAAATGAAATGTAAAGTTTTGGCTTCTTATTACCAACCATCATAAACTGTTTAGGATAATTAAGAAATTGAAACTAATAGTCATGCAAGTGTGTCATTTTGTTAGTTACTATGAAAATCTATCACAGTTATTTTCTAAGCTACTCAGAAATCAAGTTTGTAAGAGACAAGCAACATTTGCTTATCTAAGTATAAGAGATAGATAGGACATCTTCAAAAACCTCAAGAGATCTGCAGAATATGGCATTCAAAGATGTTTTCTTAAGATTTTTTGATATCGAGACATGTCAGCTCCTGACAGCACCCCCTATTCTACTCCAAGTAGAAGATGAGCATCGAAGAATCTCCAGTGGGAGATGATTGAATTGGTGGTAAGCCTTTCTCTTGACAAGAAAAACCCCTTGCTTCAACTGTAGACAGACTTCTGTCCAAAAAGGACAAAACTTGGAAGCAGGTAAGTCGACAGCCTAGCTCTGCCAAGACAGGGTAGGTAAGTCCTTCATAATTTCTGCTCTATAATCATGTCTGTCAGAGAAACGGGGCCAAATGGCTGAAGATCGATGCTGTAATGTATGGAGAGAAAATGGGAACTGTCCAGGCAGCCACTGGTATGTCATTTCTTAGTTTTGGAAGATGCGGGCAATGCACTTCCTATATAATCAGATATACTTATCCCTCTCAGGTCTCTGAGGTGGTTGAAGAATAGATAGCTAGAGTCTCATAGTTAAATTTTGAGTTGTTTAGGAATCAAGAGGGTGTTCTGGATCTAGGAAGATGTTTTTAAAATGTGAGGCAAGTTAGTATGAAAGCTGAGTTAGATATAGAACTTTAAACTCATGGAGAAGGTTAGATAGTGGAATGTTAAAGTCAGGTGCCAAATACATATGAACTGGACATTGGGAATATATGCTAAGCCATATAACTCTCAGAATTGTGGCCTATTTATTTCTGTTGTTTTGTATTGTATTTATAGTTATAAGAGAAAGAGCCATTTGTTGGACTGAAAGGGAGAGCTGTTGGGGGGGAAAAAGAAATACCTTAAAGTAAAAAAAAAAAGGGTAGAGGATGGGGGGTTGAGGGGGAGGAGGGTGGAAGGGTGGGAATGGAGGGGGGGTAGGGAAGGGATTGTGATTGAGATGTAACTTGAAGAAATAAAAAATAAATTATTAAAAAAAAAAAAGAGTCTGACTCCAGCCCCACAGTCAGCTTCTTTTGTTGCTTCTTGGAGCATGGCTACATGGCATTCCCACATTCAGGACTGTGTGCCCTGCCAGGTGAGTGTGTTTGATGTTTTCTTTCCTTCTCAAATCCTTTAGGATTGCTGGTCTTTTCAAATGACACTACTTCCTCGCTGTCATTTTGTCTCCAGATTCCGGAGAGAGGGTGTATTTTGCTTTTTAAGATATTTTTTTTCTGCATGTTGTAGGATTTGGGGCATAACAGAACCATGTGTTCTGATTCTAGATCCTGTCTCTGTTTTACAAGGTGCACATGTGCAATAGAGGTGATTTGGGATTAGTGAGCCCAACACCTTACGAACCTCACCATGTAGGTCAACTACTAAGTAGCAAGCTTAAGACTTAAGACAGAAAGCCTCGTCTTTAGAGGGGAGGCTCAACTTCATTTTGGTTAACAGAGATAGAATGCCCCAGTTCCACCCCAAATAACCAGGGTAACAACAGTCTTCACTAATGCATCAGAAGGAACTGATTGAGGCGAGTCACTCACAGCCTCTTTCCTTCCCCATTCCCCTTGTGAACAGTCCCACAGTGAACAGTCACACAAGCCCCACCTATAGATTACCATGAATATCTACCTTATTTGTTTATTTGCCACATAATCATTCCCCGACCTTTTCCTCTGTCCAACAATCATCTGAATTTTGTATTTCCAAATGCTACAGGTGCCAATTACCTTCCACCAAATACTTAAGCATTGATTTAATTAACTAAAGTTTAATATAAGCTTATGATTTTTGTTCCTTAGTTATAAAGTATGTTTGATATGTACAAAACTTTTAATCATACATTCACAAAGTTTGTGTATTTGGGGGTTACTTGTCTTCATTTAAGAACTTAGGACCTCTTCATTTCTTGCAGTTTCTAACCATTTGATATATATTCTGCAGCTTGCCTATTTGTTTTCTTCAGTGTCTTTGATGAGCAGAAGTTTTTAATTTCAATGAGATCTGATTTCTTCATCTTTCAGGATTACAGCTTTCTGTGACCTGAGGAATATTTCCTCATCTTCTAAATCACACATCTGTATTTTTTTTCCTCTAAAGATTTACACCTCTAGCTTTACCTGATGTCCCTGTTTAATAGCAAATTGATTTTACATATCTGAGCAGGGATTAAGGATTAAGTTCTCCACATAAAATCTAATTCCTTTGTAACCATTTGTGAAAGGTCTTATTCTCTCCCAGTTGGGTTGCTTTTGTACCTTTCTCAAGTTCACTCTTTCACATTAAGTGTGGGAATGTCTCTGACCCTAGTCTGTTGTGGTGACTGGTTTGCTCACATGAATCTGTTTGAAAATGGGATTTAAGACCAACACCAAGGTTGACATTGACTTTAAGAATGTCTCAGCCGGGCAGTGGTGGCGCACGCCTTTAATCCCAGCACTTGGGAGGCAGAGGCAGGTGGATCTTTGCGAGTTCGAGGCCAGCCTGGTCTACAAAGTGAGTCCAGCACAGCCAGGGCTACACAGAGAAACCCTGTCTCGAAAAACCAAAAAAAAAAAAAAAAAAAAAAAAGAATGTCTCACCTGACAATTGATGCAGACCCCTCCACCTGCATAGATGCCTTGAGTGTTCAAGCTTGCCTGCTGCTGTTCCACATCGAGGTCATAGTAACAGTCCATGGCATGCCCGTGGCAGTTGCAGGCTGGAAAAAAGAACTCTTTGTCAAACTACCATGCAACATTTAGAAAACCCCCAGGCAGGATCTCTGCTCCATGGCTTACAATAAAGTTTATTCTGAAACCCTGGGGACACTCTGTGGAAAATTACAGGAATTTTTTTTTTTTTTTTTTACACAAAGACATATTATATACTTTATAGCTCCTGCCATCTGATACTAAATGGTTTCTTTTAAAAAAAAGATATATAATTATAACAATGATGACTCAAAATGCCAATTAGTCATGTACACAGACTACCATCACTCCTGGTATTACTACAAACTATTGTCCAGCTCTTCATTTATCACAGAACATTTTCATACACATTGTTGTATTTAATCCACTCCCTAAGGTAGGTGCCATTGTCCCCAAACCATAGTCAGAAAAACTGAGGTGGAGATGAGCCATAACTACACAGCTCATAAACAAGAGAGCCAGAAGTCAGGCCTGTCTTTGTTTGATTCCAAATCCTACACTCTCAGCCAATGGCCTAAAATTTTAATCTCAGGACTGTGTATAATGGTGAAAAATAGGAATTAGGTTAATGTCTAATTATAGATAAGTAACAATACATTTGGCTGACTGTATGTCCTATGAATATGGGGCTGTGAGGGTTGTGTCTGTGATGAAACATGGTCCCAGGCACACAGTGACACTCAACCAACCCTCACTGTATTGACTTGAATCCCTATTATGATAATACTATATGCCACCAAGAGTGATAACCAAGAATTCACAATGACTAGGGAAGAATGTCAAAAATGTCTAAACACATCAATCAAAAAGATCAGGACATAAAATTATCTTTGACTAGGCAAAGCATGCCTAACACAACCACTAAACTCTCTGATTAAAATGCTCATTGAAGTTCCTCGATATGGTCTGAACATTGATGTTTCTCAGAAACGGCCATGACAAGAACACAGGTATCACTGTGAGGTGGAAGGAGGGGCTTCCTTCCTAAGTGGCTCTTGTTGGCATTTGTGTCACAGCAACATGAAAAGCAGCTAATGGAATGTCGTGGGGCTCCCTTAACTTCCTAATACACCCGTGAGTTAAGAGCAGCTTTCTATTATTTCCCGTGGTTTCTGGTCTCTCCCACAGTCCACACAATTTAATCCACAACAGCATCCCACTATGCATCGGGTTTAACCAGCTCTCTCGTTTCTCATCTCAAGACAGCTGCAGTCTCTATCTGCTATCACAACCTAAGAAAAAACAAAGGTTAAATTTTTGTGGTGGCTGCACCTCATTTAAGATTTCCGGGCGTATGGCTCAGCAATAGAATGTTTACCTAGCATACGTGAGGTTCTGGGTTCAACACTCAGAACTTCAAAAAATGCTAAAAAGAGAGACCAACATGTTAAATCACTAAGCCCTATCCAATATGAAAGTATCTTGCATATATGTAAGAATTCTTTTTTCTCTTATAATTGAATTCAGGATACTTTCCCCTGGAGTCTGATATTTTTCTTATATCAGTTCCCTTATCAGTGGTTCATCTTTCTATAATTGAATTACCTGCAGTCTACAGATATCAAGTGAGAGTCACAGAAATGAGCAGCTTGTGTTTCGAACTGTGTGCCATGCTGGCAGTGCAGCTCAGGAGCAGGCTGTCTTTCCAAGGCTCTTTGCTCTCACCCCAGGTGTCCCCTGGATTTGTGTTGGTGACAAGATCAGCTTGCAGGGTCAATGTGACTGTTTCTCAGGTTCCTATGACCCTTGTTTTACCTAATAAAGGCTCTCAAGTGCAAACATGGCGATGCTGGCCAGTTTGTCACAGTCTGGTGTCATGACAACTCTATTTATTATTAGTTGCTGTTCTCCTCTTACTATGGCAAATCTATAACTTCAACTTTCTCACAACCGAGTGTGTGTGTGTGTAAGGGAGTGTATAGCCCATCTCAGGGTCTCCACTACTGATCTCAGCATCCGCTGGAAGTCCGAAACATATATGTAGGATAAATGGCGGGACTGCTCTATAGTAAAAAGAACTGAGTCTCTAAAACGGACATGCTCCCATCCTCTTTGTGACTGGGGGCACACTTGTGACTGGTCCTCCTGTGGAGAGGAAAGGTGTCCTCTCCTACGAACACAGTGCTACTTCACAGCCACACCCACCTTCACACTCATTGCGCTGCTCCCGAGCAGCGGGCCGCCAGAGCCTCTGATTGTAGCCTGAACAGCAGCGACTACATGTCTCCCCACAGGTGTGGTGCTGGCATTCACATCGGAACCTGAGCATGAAGGCAAAGCATATTTTGGTGACTGAAAAGGGTTGTTAGTGGTGGTGATGGTGTTTGGTGGTGGTGGTAGGGCATCAAACCCAGAGCAATCCTCCTGCCTTAGCAATCTGAGTGTGAAAAGTTGTTTGGTTTTGCTTGATTTAAATTTTGTTGTTGTTGTTGGGGGTTGGTTCTTATTTATCCCAGACTGGCCTTGGACTCATTCTGTAGCTGAGGAAGACCTTGCTTCCTGCTTCTGCCTCAAAAGTGCTGCGATCACAGGTGTTTGCTTCATGCCTGGTTTATGGGATCATGGGTTTATGTGGTGCTAGAGATCAAACCCAGAACTTCATGCCTGTTATATACACACTCCACCCGCACCAGTGGAAGATTTTGTTCAGACTAGTTGTTCCTGCTAGTGTACCACGAACAAGGTCATGAGTTCAATCCCCAGCATCTAAACCAAACCAAAACAAAAAAACCTCTGTTCTCATATAGAAACGTGATATGTGAAACACACACAACTGTTGGGGCACATGCACTGAGCAATTACCAGAACAAAGCAATTTGCATACATTAATTATGTCAGCCCCTCCCCCATCACCCCCACTGCACAGATAGTAAGATACTTGCCAAAGGTCAAGTGATGATAACAGAGAACCAAATGTCAAGCCAAAGTTTGACCCTGATGTGTCAGTTCTTTCTCCTCTACCATGCATGCTACAATAACTGAACTGCACTGGGCATGGTGGCTCACACCTATAATCACCCCACCAGGGAAGCTGAAGCATATATAGAATCCAGGCTAGGCTGGGCTACAGAAAAAGAGGCTACCAATAAACAATAAACATAAATGGATAAGAAATAAGAGTAAGGGAGCAAGCAGGCACCAAGTTTCCTGGGATGCATCAAGCATCACTTCTTCACCAAAACCTGGAGTGATCCTGTGACAAAGAACTTTTAATGTTTTGAACTCTCAGCCTATCCTCCGGCACAGAGATGACACGGAGACAACTGAGAAGCTCTCTGGGCACTAGGCTCCCACAGGCTGCCCTAGCTCTGTTGCATACATAGCCGAGATCACTTGACAAGGCAAGGGTGTTAAAAACGAGAATCTCACATCTATCTCAGCCCTTGGCATTGGAATGGAACACTATAGTTGAGTTAACACTCATCTGAGTTTGAAAGAAGACTGAAAACCATTGTGGGACAGACTCCTGGCTGGGCCTCTGGGGACTCCTACAGCCCTGTAAGAGGTGGTGGGGAGGGTGGCATGACTGAAGAGCTGCTGTCTGGGAAGAAGGTTCCATCCTTCTCCCTCTGCACTCTCTGCAAAGGCACACTGACATGGATGTTACTTGGCATATGTTGGCCTGAAAGAATATTTAAGTGACATTGCATGAGGAACATGAGGTCCAAATAAATTCATAGGGAAGTTTTAAGCATAGCACAGAAAGGAGCCTGGTATCTACTTGAATGGCACCTGTCTGAATGGTGCCTGTCTGAATGGCGCCTGTCTGAACGGCTCCAGTCTGAATGGTGCCTGTCTGAATAGTGCCTGACTGAATGGTGCCTGTCTGAATGGTGCCTGTCTGAATGGTGCCTGTCTGAATGGTACCTGTCTGAATGGCGTCTGTTGAATGGTGCCTGTCTGAATGGCGCCTGTCTGAATGGCGCCTGTCTGAATGGTGC
>CAJQZJ010032507.1:3290955-3309311 GCA_907164525.1 Lophiomys imhausi | reverse complement strand
GTGCCTGTCTGAATGGCGCCTGTCTGAATGGCGCCTGTCTGAATGGCACCTGTCTGAATGGCGCTTGCCTGGACGGGCCTGTCTGAATGGGGCCTGCCTGAATGGCTCCAGTCTGAATGGCACCTGTCTGAATGGTGCTATCAAACCCAAGCCACTGTTGTACTGATTTTCAGGCTAGGTTACAGGTGAAGTAGCACTTGGCCTTGCATCTACTGTAAAATGTTTCAGACTTAGTTAATACAGATTCCTTTTCATGATCATATCTACCTTATCTAGTCCTAATATTCTAATATCTACAATCATTTTTCTCCCAAGAAACTGACATTTTAGGTGATGACACAACAAAATATTAATGTGAGCAGACTCCTGTTTAGTTGGCTGCTATGAAGTCCAGAATCAAAAGCATGATCCTGCTACAGTCTATGCAATGAGATCAAGATGGTGAACACTCTTGGTTAAAACTATATTCTGACTAGAAGTAACATCACTGATTGTTCAACATGTCTTCTCCCATCAAGGCGCTGTGCCATCTCAGCAGAGTATATTTTCTAGCCATACATGTAGATTTCACAAGTATTACCACCAGATTGTCATCACCGAACTCTGCCATATTGGCGGAATTTAAATGATGCTGAAGGCTATTTGACTAAATCAATACCTTTTAAATGGCAACCATGAAAGAGTTTCTGTAGTTGTGGTGGTTGTGTGTGTGTATGTATGGAAGGTAATGTTCATCATAAGCCCAACCATAATGTGCCTTCCCACCTTCTGTGTCAATCCCATCTTGAGGTAGGAACTTTCAAATATGGTAGAAACTTCAAATTAAATAAATTCAAAATTGGGGGATTGAGAGAAAGCTCAACACTGGTGCTCTTTAGAGGACCAGGGTTCAGTTCTCAGCAGACACGTGGTGGCTCATAATCATCTATAACTCCAGCTCTAGGGGATTTAATGCCTTCTTATGGCCTCCTCAACCACTGGGCATATATACAGGCAAAATATTTGTACATAAAATAAAATAAAAATAATTATTTTAAAAATGTAAAAAATAAATGCAAAATCAAACACTGGATAAAAATTATTAATGACTATCCAGCATTGTCTTGGGTTTGGGAATTTGGTAGTGGCATTCCATATTATCCATAGGGTCCTGTGATTGATTTTACACACACACACACACACACACACACACACACACACACACACCACCTTATTGTGGATTCTGAAACATTCCTGTTGAGGTCTAGAACCTAAAAATCTTTAACGGGGTGTAAATATCCACTGAAACAATGAGGCTTATTCACAGCACACTGAGGAGAGAGCTGCTGTACTTACTGTTTCTCAGGGTTGTCAGCATTGCACTTATCAGCATGGCCATTGCAAACACACCGCCCTCCAATGCTGATGTCCTTTATGCTGTAATAATACTGCAGGACAGAAAACAGAATGCATCAGCTTCCAAGGACTGCAACATGATGCTCTCTTACTAACCTTTGACCTGAAGGAGGGTTGAGGCTTTTCCTTTATTCTACTCTCATGTGCCATTTCTCCTTGCTTACCTAAACACAAATGTGAGCCACATTTGCTTGTAACTTGTCTTACAAAATGAATCAATTTTAATTTTTAAAACACCTTTCAGAATTTGTCCATTAAAATAATCAAATGCTTTAAATGCTTGGAAGAAAATTACCTATGGGGAAAAAAATCATGCATACAGCCTACTGGAATGAGATGATTCAGTGTTTTAAGTTTGTTTACACATCAACTGTAGAGAGCTGCGATGTGCCACACCTTAAAGATGGCGCCGGTTTCCGCCTTCCACCAGCCCGACGGTGAGCGCTCTCAGTGGTAAACAAGTCCATATTTGGCTAAGACCGCTGATCTGGCTTGCTTCCGCATACATGGGCCTCTAAGATAGCACCACGTGGCTTTACTTGATTGGCTGTTCATATAGTATTTAGCCTGTGGGTTGGGTCTGCCCGGGCATTCAGAAGACTGTTTTCAAGGGACCTGAATAAACTGCTGGAGAAGAGCTTTTGTGAGTTGCGTCATCCTTGCTGGTCGAGGGGGATGCGACAAGTGGTGGCCCATACGGGGACCCAAAAAAGACTCAGAACTCCTACAGTCAGGGGCAGCGCTGGTAAGTTCCTGGGATAAATTAGGACAATAAAGTTTCACGGAGATAGCGAACACAAGGTAAAGTTTCGCGGAGATAGCGAACAAAAGGTAAAGTTTCGCGGAGATAGTGAACATACGGTAAAGTTTCGCGGAGATTGCGAACAAAAGGTAAAGTTTCGCGGGGAAGCTGCGAACTGAAAGTAAATTTTTAATCATGGGATTGTCTGAGTCACATCCAATTTTTCTGGCTCTTCAGGACCTACTTTTAGCTAGGAATTTGAAGATTAAGAAGACTACCCTAGAGAGATTTTTGAATGAATGTGATTCCGTGGCTCCGTGGTTTGCGGTGTCCGGGAATCTTACAGTATCCTGCTGGGACAAATTAGGCAGGGACTTGGATTTTGCTTGGGAACAAGGTACTCTAAAGCATGGAGTAAGACCAATTTGGAAAATGGTGAGGATTTGTTTAGAAGATCAGAGATGCTGTAACGCGATCAAGGAGGGAGAATCAGCCTTGGAACTGCTGCAAGGGGAAAGATCTGAGCAAGTAGACAGTGAAAAGGAAAGTAACAAAGGCGAAAGATTTGAGCAGGCAGACAGTGAAAAGGGAGGCAAAAAGAAGGTTCCTCTCTATCCCGATCTTAGAGATTTTAGACATTTTAGAGATTTTGAGGACTCAGAGGGCACGGATTCTGAAGGGGAGCTACACGCTCTAATAGAACAGTTGGAGAGGACTGTTATTAGAAAAAGGGAAAAGAAAAGGGTAAAAGAGAAAGACACGTTGGCGGCAGTCGGTGTAAGTGAAGCCGTTGCCGCAGCGCCTTCAGCCACATTGGTGACGGTCGGTGTAAGTAAAGCCATTGCCGCGGCGCCTTCAACTCCTCCTCCATATCCAGAAGCCACTCAGACAGATCAGCCTGTTCAGTCCCTGAAAGTAGGGAGATCTTTCTGCCCAGGGATGTGGACACAAGTAAGAACAGAATTACAGCTTGCCTATCCGGTATACCAAGACCCACAAGGGAACAGGTATGAGGAACCGCTTGATTTTAAGGTGGTTAAATCCCTTGCAGAGTCGGTTCGTACCTATGGTACTACCGCTTCTTTTACAATGGCTCAAGTGGAAGCATTAAGCAGACATTGTATGACTCCAAGTGATTGGAGTAGCCTGGTCCGCGCCTGCTTAAGTCCAGGGCAATACTTAGACTGGAAAGCTTTCTTGATTGAGTATGCCACTGAGCAAGCAGCCATTAATCAGAGAGATGGAAATCCAGCCTGGGATAGAGATATGCTGCTTGGGCAGGGGAGATTTGCCAACCAGCAGATAGGATATCCTATTCAGGTTTATGAGCAAATAAACAAGATAGCTATCAAGGCTTGGAGATCTCTTCCTAATAAAGGGGAGGTGAGTGGGAACTTAACTAAGATTCTACAGGGCCCCATGGAGCCCTTTTCAGACTTTGTGGCACGAATGGTGGAAGCAGCAGGGAAGATTTTTGGTGACCTGGATGCTGCTATGCCACTAATAAAACAGTTGGTCTATGAGCAATGTACCAAAGAGTGTAGAGCCCCTATCACCCCTTACAAGAACAAAGGGCTAGAAGCCTGGATGAAAGTGTGTAGAGAACTTGGAGGGCCGTTAACTAATGCTGGTCTTGCTGCCGCAGTAATACAGTTGACCAGAAAAGGTGGAGGAAGTTCAGGAGTTTGTTTTAAGTGTGGCAAGATGGGACACTTTAAAAGACAGTGCCCCAGGGGAAGGAGTACAGAAAGTACAGGAAGTGTACAATGCCCCAGGCGGCCGGGGTTATGCCCAAAATGTAAAAAAGGGAACCATTGGGCTAATGAATGCCGTTCAGTGATAGACATCCATGGCCGGCCTTTAACTCAAGGTTATGGTGGCACTCGTCCAAAAAACGGACAGCGGGGCCCACGACCTCAGGGCCCACAAATATATGGGGCAGTAGAGAATCAGGACAAAGAACAGAATCAAGAGAGATGGCCAACCCTCCGCCATACGAGAGACCGCGGAGAGCCACTGCAGGCTCAGCAGGATTGGACCTCTGCTCCACCACCAGACTCGTATTAACACCCCAAATGGGGGTCCAGTTAATTGAAACAGATTTTAAAGGACCCCTTGAACCTGGTACAGTTGGTTTGTTGTTAGGGAGGTCATCATCAGCCTTGAGAGGACTTATTGTCCATCCTGGAGTTATAGATCCAGATTATACAGGAGTGGTTAAGATCATGGTAGCCTCCCCTCGTGGTATAACGGCTATCTCTCCTGGAGATAGAATTGCTCAATTGATCATGTTGCCGAGCTTACATGACCGCTATGCGGCAAAGGATAGAGAGAGAGGAAAAGATGGTTTTGGGTCCACGGGCACGGATCTGACTTTTCTCTCCCTGGATTTGGACCAACGCCCCGTCTTGGAGTTAAAAATTGATGGTAAAAAGATCCTGGGCCTTTTGGATACTGGGGCTGATAGGAGTATCATAGCAAAGAAAGACTGGCCTTCAGGTTGGCCCGTACAAGCCTCTTCTCAAACACTTCAAGGTCTGGGTTATGCTAAGACTCCAGATATGAGTGCAAGATTATTAAAGTGGCAGGACCAAGAAAACCACTCAGGAGAAATGCAGCCATATGTACTTGAGCTCCCTATCTCCCTTTGGGGAAGAGACCTTTTAAAGGATATGGGATTTAAATTGAGTAATGACTATTCTGATTCAGCCCAACGTATGATGCAAGATATGGGATATGCTCCAGGCTTTGGAATAGGAAAATATTTGCAGGGGCGGAAAAGTCCCATATCTATGCAGCAAAGACAAAAGAGACAGGGCCTGGGTTTTTCCTAGGGGCCACTGAGGAGGGTATTCCCATAACTTGGAAGACAGAGGATCCAGTATGGGTTCCTCAGTGGCCACTTTCCTCTGTAAAATTGAATGCGGCCAAAGAGTTGGTGGATGAACAGATGTCTTTAAAGCATATAAAACCATCTGTATCTCCCTGGAATACACCTATCTTTGTCATTAAAAAGAAATCTGGAAAATGGAGATTGTTGCATGACCTGCGTGCCATAAATCAACAAATGCAGATCATGTGCCCAGTGCAACGCGGCTTGCCGCTTTTATCATCTTTGCCAGCCTCATGGCCCATTATAGTTATAGATATAAGAGATTGTTTGTTCTCCATCCCTTTGTGTGCCAAAGATAGTGAGAGATTTGCATTTACTGTTCCATCCTGTAACCATGAGGAACCTGATCAGCGGTTTGAATGGGTACTATTACCTCAGGGCATGACAAACAGCCCCACTATGTGCCAACTGTATGTGGGGGAAGCCATTGCTCCCTTGAGAAAGAATTTTCCAGATTTGAGATGTGTTCATTATATGGATGATATCTTACTGGCAGCTAAGAGTGAACAAACGTTTGATCGGGCCTATGAAGAATTAGTTCAATTATTAAAAAAGAAAAGGTTGTTTATTGCTCCTGATAAGGTTCAAAGGGAAAATGTGGTTGATTATTTAGGAGCGAAGGTTGGACTTGAAAAGATAATACCTCAAAAGATTGAGATAAGAAAAGATAATTTAAAGACTCTAAATGATTTTCAAAGGTTGTTAGGAGATATCAATTGGGTAAGAGGCTATTTGAAGCTACCAAATTATGAAATAAGACCCCCATATGATATTTTGAAAGGTCATTCAGCACTTAATTCTCCTAGGCAATTTACAGAAGAACCAAGAAAAGCTTTATGTAAAGTGGAAGAAAGGTTACAGAGTGCCTTCCTAAAGAGATGGCAGGAAGGACAGCCCATTGTATTGTGCATATTTGCCACCTATGGTCAACCTACAGGATTGTTATGGCAGGACGGACCATTATTATGGACCTATTCAAAGATTTCTCCGAAAAAATCCATAGAACATTATCCCACTGCACTTGCTGCTTTAGCCTTGAATGGTATCCAACAATGCTTGCAGTCTTATGGAGTTGCTCCTGCCAGTATAATAGTGCCCTATTCCAGTTATCAAATTAAGATTTTGTGTGGCACTGTAGATGACTGGGCAATATTGCAATGTAGCTTTGAAGGAGTGATTGATAACCATTATCCTAAGCATCCATTACTATCATTTTTTAAAGAGCACCCAGTGATATTCCCTAAGGTTACTTCAGCAGTACCACTTCAAGGGTCACCAAATGTGTTTACTGATGGCTCAAAGACAGGCTGTGGAGCCTATTTGATAGAAAGGCAAGAGCCCGTGTTATGTCAATTTCAACCCGGCTCCCCCCAAATAGTAGAGTTGAAAATAGTAATTGAGGTGTTTAAAAGATGTCAATTTGCATTCAATTTGATTTCAGATTCAGTCTATGTGGTCAACGCAGTGAAAGTATTAGAATTAGCAGGTCCTATTAAGAATAGTAGTACTGTATGTGCCTTATTACAAGAGTTACAAGTTTTAATCTGGCAGAGAAAAAGGTGTTTTTATATTCAACATATCAGAGCACATACAGGATTACCTGGACCATTAAGTGAGGGTAATGATAAAGTTGATCAATGGACCAGGATGACATGCATTTTTTGGAACTCATTCCTGGACCAAGCCAGATAGTTTCACCAATTATTTCATGTAAATGCAAAAACTTTACAGCAGAAATTCCATTTGTCTAGAGCAGATGCTAGACAAGTGGTTTTGGACTGTCCTCAGTGTGTGATTCATCATCATCCTCCCAGTGTGGGAGTGAACCCTAGAGGGTTGATGCCACTCAAAATCTGGCAAGTGGACGTTACCCCCATTTCAGAGTTTGGAACCTTGAAATATATTCATGTATCTGTGGATACTTGCTCAGGTATCATACATGCTACACCTATGAGTGGAGAAAAGGCTCGCAATGTCATAGGGCTTTGCTTAGAAGCCTGGGCTGCATGGGGAAAACCACAGCAGCTGAAAACGGACAATGGACCAGCCTATACGGCACAGTCCTTTGTCTCCTTCTGTAACCAGATGGAGGTACAGCTTAATCACGGATTACCATACAATCCTCAAAGACAAGGAATTGTGGGGCGTGCTCATCGCACCTTGAAAGAATGTTTGCAAAAACAGAAAGGGGGAATAGGCCAAGGCCGTACCCCCAAGGAGAGAATGTCTTTAGCTTTATTTACTTTAAACTTTTTCAATTTAGATGCTCAAGGCCGCTCGGCAGCGGACAGACATCAGGATTCCCATGGTTCACCTAAAAGCATGGTGAAGTGGAAGGATATTTTGACAGGCTCTTGGCGGGGGCCTGACCCCGTGCTAACATGGGTGAGAGGGTCTGTTTGTGTTTTTCCTCAGGATCAACAAGATCCAATGTGGGTGCCTGAACGCCTTGTGAGGAAGATTCGTCATGAAAACCTTCCTAGGGATCCTGGTGATAGTAGCAGTGAGTATGTCAGGAATGACTGAGCCGAGATGGGGGATCCTGTCGATATTCCCAAAGCCGATGCCGGTCAGACATGATGCAACTGTGCTTCCACACTTATTTAGCAGTAATAGAAGCTTAGGTTTACCCTACCTTCCCTTTGATGATCAGAAAAGCCCTATAGAGGGTAATAGAAATGTCAGCTTGAAGGGTAGTCTGTGCTTTTTAATGAGCTTCAATAGGTCAAATGATACAAAATGCATTAAATTGTCTCAGCAGTCAGCAGATTTTTTACCACAACTGAGGTTTGGGGGTAGGAGTGGTGGTTTGTTTTCAGGCAACGGTTCTCGTCTTGAAGGATGGTGGCCCACACGAGTCTCTGACCGGGACCCCCCCAGACAGCCACGCTGGGCACCTTTTTGTAGAGGATCCACAGGAGAGGAAGGACCTTTTCCCTGCACTGGATGTCAGGAGCGCAGAGCAGTTTGGGTTCAACAAGATTATTTTTCCTTTAGCCCCATGATTAGTAATATAGTGAATAAGTCTTGTACAGGAATGCTTGATATATCTACTAGGGATCCTCAGCAGACTGCCACCAATCCTTTTGATTTGTGGCTTTTGTGTGGAGTAAATGGAAGTTGCATGGACTTGGGACCTGTCATTATGCTTGGGGGAGGAATTTATCAAAGAGGTAATTTTTCCCTAGGGTCTGCTACCAATCTGGATTTTTCTAGCGGTAGTGGCTCTGGTACTTGGAATTCTTTGTTTCATTCTTACCGCAATAAGACCTTTTCAGCTTCGCCAGTATGTCTCTGGCCTCCTTTTCTGTGGATTGTAAGTAATGGGAGTGCATCCTTGGGTGAAGAAAAGTTAGTATGCACTCCGGGCACATGTTTTTATGCCCTATGCTGGAATGCCACAGCCTTTCCTGTGGCTGTGGTGACTAGAATGCCTCGATATGTACCAGTTCCTGTAGAGGCCCCTAATACCATGATGCTATTCAGGTTTAAAAGAGATTTTGGCATCACTGCAGCTATTGTTACTGCTATCACTATTGCTGCTGTGGGAGCTACTGCCTCAGCTATTGCCTTGTCTAGTTCTATACAGACTGCCAATGCCCTGAATAACATCTCAGCCACTGTGGCACAGGCATTGGATACTCAGACCTCTATGAATTCTCATCTCAAATGAGGCCTTATGATAGTTAATCAGCGCATAGATTTAATACAAGAACAGATTGATTCTCTTTGGCAACTAGCACAATTGGGGTGTGAGTGGAAAATGCAAGGTTTGTGTGTTACTTCCGTGCAGTATCAAAATTTTACAAAGGCTGCTAATCTGTCTAGACAATTGTCAAATTTCCTCTTACAGGATTGGTCGGCTGAGTTTGAAAATTTGATGAGAGAGCTGAGAGCGACAATCATCCACATCAACTCCACTCGGGTGGATCTGAGCCTGGCTACTGGCTTGACTTCCTGGATACAGACGGCTATGGATCATCTTAAGGAGTGGGCGGGCGTATGCTCTTTGGCGATACTGATGATACTAGCCTGTCTGGTTTGCCTATGGTGCATCTACAAAATGAGAGCCACACAAAAGCATAATGCAGCCATGATTATACAAGCCCTTGTTGCCATTGAGGCGGGCCAGTCCCCTCAGGCATGGCTCGCTGCCGTGAAGCCTTAAATCTTCACTGAGCATAGTCCCTGCCCACTGAGGTATTCGTTCCACGGATATTAGGGTCTGGCAAGTCAGTGACGGAGCTGACGGGTAAGTCTCGGCCACCTAAGACAGGGCAGTCCCGAGTGGGGAGGCTGACCCAGAGACGGGTAAGAGTTTGAGCACCGCCCTCCTACAGGCTCAGGCCCACCGTGAGATCCCCAGATATGGGGATTACGTAGCCTTTCCAGGGACTTCTACCAACTTAAAAAAAAAAAAGGAGGAACTGTAGAGAGCTGCGATGTGCCGCGCCTTAAAGATGGCGCCGGTGTCCGCCTTCCACCAGCCCGACGGTGAGCGCTCTCAGTGGTAAACAAGTCCATATTTGGCAAAGACTGCTGATCTGGCTTGCTTCCGCATACGTGGGCCTCTAAGATAGCACCACGTGGCTTTACTTGATTGGCTGTTCATATAGTGTTTAGCCTGTGGGTTGGGTCTGCCCGGGCATTCGGAAGACTGTTTTCAAGGGACCTGAATAAACTGCTGGAGAAGAGCTTTTGTGAGTTGCGTCATCCTTGCTGGTCGAGGGGGACGCGACAATCAACCATACGTATTTACCAAAAATGAATTTTGTGTCTACCATGTGCAAACTGCCACTCCAGGTGTAGGAAAGGAGGAAATATTTGCAACGACAGAGCAGATCCTGCAGCAGAATGAGCCACCAGCTGTTGGAAGTTGTTGGAACCTTCCTCGCTCATGTTCAAAGGCTAAAGTGAAGAGTTCAAACTCCTGAAGACCAGCCAGTGTCAGCTGCAGACCCAATGGAGTCTCAGCCCCTATACCAGAGAACCCCTCCCCCACCCCCACGCACATGCACACACGCACAAATGTACACACAGGTACACACGCACACACACATGTACACGCACACACACACATGTACACACACACACATACACACTCACACACACATGTACACACACAGGTACACACGCACACACACACATGTACACACACAGGTACACATGCGTGCACACACATGCACGCACACACATGCACACACACATGTACACACACAGATACACACGCGTGCACACACACATGTGCACACACACACCCGCTAAGCCACTTCTCCAGTATATGCTTCAGAGACCTCTCCAGAGTGTAATAGCTGCCCAGCTGCTCCTTCTCTTTCTTCCCAGAGGTCACAAGGTTCTGAACTTCTCAGGGCTCTGTGGGTTCTGGAGGAACCTCGTGTCGAAGAACAATCCTTCTCACTGGGCTGTGCTGACTGTCAGAATACCTGTCAGCAAGCAAGCCTTTGAACTCATGGGGACGAGAGTTTTTGTAATCGAGCACATCATCTTCAGAGTTCTATTCATTCAGTGCTGGGGTCCTAGTCATGTTCTCTAATTAAATACTGGTCTAATGCCAAAGCTTCCTTGGCAACACCTTACACAGCTGAGGGGCGTCCACACGCTCCCTCTTCATACTGGATTGACAACACCCTACACAGCTGAGGGGCATCCACATGCTCCCTCTTCATCTGGATCAAATCAGTGTCACTAGAGCTTGGTGACCGCCTAACAGCATGGGGATCTGCTGACTGCCACAGAAGTCTTCTTCATGGGTGCTAAGGGCATCAGCATGTGAGGGCTTTCACAAAGGCACACAAGACTCATGTGACAGATGGCTGGCATTGAAATGCTCTGTTAGACAAGCAACTTGGAGTGGGGACAGGGTGGTATATGTGGTATACTCTATAAAAAGGCAATACTTAAGAAAAATGTAGTATATACATGAAGAATGCAAATCATGGGCTGGGTTCATCCCAATATCCCAAACATATGCATGTGCACATGTGCTTGCATTCATGCACATGCACCCACACACGAACACATATATACACACACACACAAATGCAAATCCTGCAGTGCTCACAACAATAGTCCGAACAGCAGGGAAGTGGTGAGCTGAGGTCTTGCAGTTTATCAGCATGCCCAACTCATCCTTGTAAATACTCATCTTTGAACCCAACACAGACCCAGGGGTTCAGAAAGAGCCAAGAGCATGGGAAATGCAGGTGAGCCATCTACAGTCAAGACCTTTCTAGAAAACTCTCAGAACCGTAACAAACCTGTCCCAGTCTGCCCACCTCCAACCTCTCTGCTCTTAACTACATAAAATGCCAAATTTGAGAAAATACAGACAGCATCTACCAATCAGCCTCTGCCCTTGCCTGTGGGCTGACCCCTATCAGCAGCAGCCACAGGCTTTCTGGCTCTCTAGCTTCCTGATGGGCCGGACCATAAGGAGTTTCTTTCAAGAGAAGACCGAGCTCAGGGTACCTCTTCTACTGACTCCCTCTGTCCCTAGAAGCCAGGGTACTATCTTAATGAAGGATGGGAGATGTTCCAGAAGATCTCCCTCAGAGTTCAGAGAATCGATGTTCACCAACACAAGATCACTAGGTCATCGGGATCTTTTTCTTAGGAGGGTCTTCACTAGGACCAGATCTTCTTGGTGGGAGTGAGCTCTATAGCTTGGAACATGTGGGTTTCCTCTTTCTGCCCTCCTTCATCTGCTGCACTGATGCAGGGAATCCAAAGGAGGATTGTAAGACGCCAGAAGAAACAAGAAGCCTGGTGCCCTGAGTGGCTGCATGGGATGATCTGACTTGCTGATCACACTAGATTATGACAACAGTGAGAAGCAAACCCTTGTATTTCTAGACCTAACATTCAGGGGCTGTTTGTTACAAGAGTTAGCTCGTCTACTCCAAAGACTATAGTCATTTTGGGGATGTAACAATTTTTCTTTTCCTTAGGATTGAACCCAGGGTTCTACCACTGAGCTAGGTTGACAGTAAGTTGCCCAGGCTGTCCTTAGGCTCATTCTGCAGCCCAATCAGGCCTTGCATTTCCAATCCCCTTGCATCAGCTTCCCTAGCGGCTGGGATGACAGGCTTACACCACCAGGTATGGTTGATTTTTCTTCCCATAGCCATATCTAGTTTAGACAAGAACCACCCCTCAGCCCAGATCACTGTCTGGGAAAGGCGTTTGGAATTTAACTTATTTGACAAGTAAAACAAGCAACAAGACTGAGGTAGTTGATTAGGCGCTTAGGAGACGCTACTCACCCGGCGTGTGACCGTGGGGTCTCGCTCTGCCTTGGAGATAAGATGCCCAAGGAGGGTATTGGTTCGCAGAAATCGCAAGCGGATGTTTGTTGCCTTAGTAAACTCCCTCAGGGTGTCAGAGAAAGCAAAATTTTTTGTGCCTGGACGACCATTTATCAGGGATACAACAACCTAAAAAAAAAAAAAAAAAAAAAAAAAAAAAGACACCAGATGAAAGTCTGTTGCTCAAAATGTAGCAACAAGACACAAAAAGTAATGTGTGCCCCCAAAGCACCTGGCTCTCAAAGGAGCCCCTGGATGCCCTGGGGTGGTCTAGCATCTAGTTTCTAGTTCTTGGGTCTACATTAAACCTGATCTCGGTGATGATACTTCATTCTTAAACATTTGTTCTTTGGAGAGCTACTGTTACGTTTATAAACATAGGATAATGACTCTGTCAAGTCACACCAAGGAAACGAAGCTGGAATAATCAACAGAGCAGTGGTTCTCCATCTTCCTAACGCTATGACCCTTTAATACAGTTCCTCATGCCATGGAGACTCCCCAACCGTAAAATTATTTTTGTTGCTACTTCATAACCGTAATTTTGCTACTGTTATAAATCTAATGTAAATATTTCCCATGCAGGCGATCTGACATTCAACCCCCGTGGAAGGGTGTTTAACTCCCAAAGGGGTTGAGAACCACTGATCTAAATGATGTTGAAAACATGGACCAGAACAATAGCTCGGCTTTCCACGCCTCAGCTGATGAAGCCTGAGCCTTGATGGTTTAGAACATGAGCTGCTCACCAGCTGGAAGGTACTGGATAGAGCTACTTGAGTAAGATCTCACACTCCTAAGAAGAGATGATTAAAGTCTGTTTGTACTTCTATGGCCTCACAATTTCCATGGAATTCTTCTCTGACTGTCCCCACTTCTGTCCACCTCCATGTGTACTTAGCGCTACCACCTGCCCCCTTAGTCTTACTGGAAATAGTTCATGAAGAGGTGGGAGGGATCATCACCAGTGACCCACCCATCTTCTAAATCTATCACCAGAAGGAGAATCCTGAGATCTGAGTTAGGCTTTGGATTCCAAACCCTAACTTCCTGGTGAGAACTCAGGGCCCCAAACAGAACTTTCAACCCAACTCATTCTTGGGTCATTGGTGTGATTCAAAATCACATACCTCGCCATTTTCCAGAGGTACTATACGGGAATACTCCGTGACACAGAGCACTTGGTCATCCCGGGTGATGGCCATATTTGCTTCTTGTCCAAACTGTTCTAAGCAATCTCCTCTAGAATCTAGAAAGGACAGAGTTGAACATTATCAAATAATGCATCATCTTCTCCTAGATCACTTCAGATCCACTGCGTTTCCTTAAAAGCAATGAAAAGAGAGAAATCAAGAACTCTTTGGGACTTCTAGCTGAAAGCTTAGGATGAAGTTTTTAATTCGTGAAAAAGAGATACCTGCTGTTTGAGTTCAAATGCCCTTCATGAGCCATGTTTGAAGACATGTTATTGACTCTTCGTGCCTCAAGTAGGCCACTCTAGCCTATAAGCAAAATTGTTGCCCACCTTGATTCGCCATGTGATCCAGAGACACTTATATACCTCATCACCAAAGATAACAGGCTCAAAATAAGTAGCATGGAGCCCAAGATTTGTAAAGATGAGACTTTCTTCTCAACTCCTCATGGAGGAAGATCATAAGCAGCTCACTGACAGGTACCTCCCTCTAATAGGAGCAAACTATTATAAAAGGAGGTGCAGCCTCCAGTCTGCATGTGGGATCCTTAGAATCAGTGCTGTTTTGAGAACAGCTTAGGAGGTCCAAGCCCTCCCTAGTCACACTGAGACACTTAAAAAAAAAAAACAAAACTAAATCCATAGCCTTAAACCGTTTCAGATAATCAAAGCTATGAAGATAGTACAGAAGACAAGATTACTTACAAGCAAAATACTGCCACGGTGAGTAGGTGCTTCCAAAGTCTACAGATCTTTCCAGGACCCAAAGATCAGGGCGGGGAGAATTTGCAAATTTGATTAAAACATAGGCCACATGGAAGAGCTGAAAGATCAAGAGAGATACAGTTTGTCTGGACTGAGATTATAGCTCAGGGGTCCAGCATTTGTCTAGCATGCAAAAGGCCCCAGGTTCAATCCCCAGGACTGCCAGAAAGAAAAGATCAAAGCAGCTTTGGCTCTTTCTATAGGATATTGATTCCCAAGGCTACAAGATACAGATCCTGTTTCTGTCTGCATGGAGGACATCTCTACCTAGCTGCAGTTCTTTATTCCAAAGAATTTTCAGTTCATTATTCTCAAATTTGTTTTCCCTTCTCCTCTAAGTACATGTGGTCACCACCATTGTCATGCCTTAACCAATGTCCTTGAATGCCAACTAGGGTATACAGTCTCATTGAGTCCATATGTCAGAAGCCTGATGGGAAGTGCTAAGGATGGTGTGCTAAGTCCTTTGAGGAGCAAGAACCAACAGAACAGCTCAGAGGTTTTCTTAGGAGTGCCAGAGCTTTCCTGCTCAGTGTGTTTAGGGGCTGAAGATTACTCCTACCTAGATTAGTTAAACCTGCCTCCTTGGTCCAGCTGTCTGGCTTAAGTCCAGCCTCCTTGTTTATCTGTATGTAACAACCCACCTCTCCGTTCTGATAAACATGCTGCGCTTCCAGGGCACTAAAGCTTTTTCATCGGAGAGCCTGGCCTGCTCAACCCCAGCTTCCCCGCTACTGTCAGGTCTGTGTTTAGAGAAGTCCTGAACGCAGCACCATTATATCCTAAGACAAGTGCGAGATGGAATTTTCCCAGATGAGAACATAGACAGGGATCTGTTTCTGCACCTCCCTTTAACTGTCAGATTGAATGGAAGATGAACGGGTTTCACCTCTGCCTCTGCATTCAATCTGTAGTGACATATTTGGGTTTGAGTGACATACTTTAAAAAAAAGATATTATAGAGAGAATCTATTGTGCACTGTGTGGACGCATCACCTCTCAATAAAAAGCAGATGGCCTATTAGCTGAGGCAAGAAATAGAAGGTGGGACATCCAGCAGAAAGAGTGGATTCTGGGATAGAGTCAGGCGTGGGATGAAATTTGACCTGGACTTTGAGGAAAACAGATGCATGAAACTTAGGAGAGGTAACTAGTCATGTGGCAGACAAAGAAGAGAATAAACAAGATAATAAGTCATGAGTAGTTGGGGAGCACACCATACATAGGCATCATGGCCTAGGTGTTTTTTAATATATTTAAGTCTCACAGTCGTTATTTCATGAACAAAGAGTGCAGGTGGAAAAACACACAGTTACAAGATCGTATCCCAGTTAGACCTTTAATGGTAAAATGGGGGCCTCAGAGGTTGTGAACCTTCCTCCCGAAAGGCCTTGGGGACCCCACAGGCTCTCACCTGACTCTGAGAGCCACCACTCCCTTACAGAGTCTACCTTCACTGCAAGAAGTCCCTTTGCTATTTCTCTGAAGGAAGAAAGATTGTCACAGCAGTGCTGAAAATCCTAAGTTGCAGCCATTTCTGCCCCTTCAAGCCCATGCTTTTCAGTTTTGGAAATAATACCTGAGCTATGAATAATACACCTGGCTGTCTGCCAGTGCTTGGAGAAAAGTCCTACTTGATACAGAAATACCAGGAATTACAAGATGGTCTAAATACCATAAAGCAATAGCTAAAGGTAGAAATAAGAGGTTTCCAAAAGACACATGCCATGAGTACACAATGAAGGGATTTATGGAAAATTCGAGAACTCCTGTATGGAAAACTAACAAATAGAACCTTCCAACTATTTATACATCTGTTTCAGTCATGTCAAAGTGAAACCACATTTAAGTATGAATATTAACAACCCAGATGTCCCTCAACAGACGAATGGATAAAAAAAAATTGTAGTACATTTACACAATGGAATACTACTTAACTATCAGAAACAAGAAAATCATGCAATTCGCAGCCAAATGGATGGAACTAGAAAAGCTCATCAGACTCAGAAAGATGCACATGGAATCTACTCACTTATAATTGGATTTTAGACATATAATACAGGATAACTATCCTGCAACCAACACACCAAAAGGATCAGGAACATAGACTTTGTTACCTATTAATGGGACAATTTGCCAATTTGCCCTAGGGGTGCTACCATGTAGGCCTCCAGTGCAAGAGGAAGCTCTTAGCTCTCATATGACTGCTGAACTGAGAAGGGCTGATATATAGGGATACTCCACGTTGGAGGAGTGGGATGGGTGGGAGAGGGAGGAGAAGGTGGGAGGGTGGAACTAGGAGGAGTGGAAGGAGGTCACTGTGATGGAGATGTAACTTGAAGTAATAAATAAACAACAAAGAAGAGATAACAGAAAAAAAGATAAATGCTAAATGAAACATTTTGAATATAAGAATCTTTCGTAGCATGTTCTGTCTCTCCAACAAAACAGTCAGTAGATTATAATTAGTGACCACTGCCTCCTGAGCTTATCTTCATCTGGCTCCAAGGTGATATGCCATTCTTCTGTAACACTGCAATTACTAACAATCCCCAGCCAGAGCTAGGGATGACACTCAGGTGTAGGAAGCCAAGGCTTGAAGCCCCAGTGCCACATAAACCAGGAGGCAGGAGATCCAGAGGTTCAAGGTCATCCTTGGCTATTACCAAGTTTTGAAGCCTGCCTGGGCTACAGGAGACATACTACAAAATGAAAGGAGAAAGGAGATGGGGGTGGGAAGGAGGAAAAGATCTCAGTAAGCAGAGTGTCCATTGGCTTTGTGTGAACCTACTACCTGGACCCAATTTAACAAACAAACTGAGTCTATCCGCCATCATTTAGCAGCAAGCAGACAGAACGCTCCACTTTAAAAAGTGCCCTCCTGTTTTTGTTTGGGGACCTGTTTCTGAGGTTCCTTGATATACATGTGCATGTGCTCTAGCAACGGGTAGGCTGAATTCACTTCTCATTCCCCTGGCACAGTTTGATGAATCTCCCACGGGCTCTGTGGAAACATCCTTACACAGTGCCCCGGTGAAGGGGCAAATCCCCTCTGACACATGCACTGTCTAATGTCACTGCACAGTAGTGGATGCTCTCAGGGCTCTCACAAGCTGGCTCTGGCATGGTACGCCAGCGGGCAGGGTCTGCTTTCTCCTTTCATTGATCCCTGAGATGAAAGCATAAGCTTCTAACTGGTCGTTTCTGTTAAACAACTTACTCTCCTACTCCATGGCACTTGGTTCTCCCACCACTGAAAATACTTCAGAGCACACAAGTGAGCCTTGAGACTCACTGACAGAAACGAGAAAGCAGCAGGTAGGGACAACCGGGGGATCCAAAGCAAAGGGGCATTTTCAAGTAAATATTTGAAGGGCAAAGATAAGGGGCGGGAGGGAAATGGCTAAAAACTATAGACTTGTAATCCCCTCTCAAGTGCTTTTGTAACAAGGTAAAGCTGGTTTGGCTCTGTCTACTTAGGGAGGTCCATGGTAGCCTTTTAAATAAAGGTCTGATAAAGCAACGAGAGACTCAAAGGTCTTTAGACTTCAAAAGATTTCCAGGTGAATAGGTGAGATTAGAAAAGAATCTGATCTTTGTCTCTCTCATGGCCACTGAACTCACAGCTTGTTACAGCTGGTTATTTATTTATATCAGGGTCTTCTTGGACTGAATATTTGCTGTGAATGAATAGAATTTGCTGTGGATAGTATATTACATGGATATATGAATGAATGCATGCACTAACCAATTAAAACAAAAGCTGGGTTCAGAAGGTGGACATTGCAGACAAACAGAGGCAGAGTGAACCTCAAGAGCGTAGTACTTAGATGCTCTAATTTAATGAGCAAATAAATTGATCCATAAAAAGCATGAAATAATGTCTTTCTTAATGCTTTACTTTGAATAGTCTGCAAACCTACATAAGATATCAAGAAAATGGTGCAATGGCTGCCCATCTATCTTTGATTTAGATTTGCCAGCTGTTCATATTACACACACACACACACACACACACACACACACACACACACACACACA
>CAJQZJ010032507.1:3274644-3288470 GCA_907164525.1 Lophiomys imhausi | reverse complement strand
AAATAAATAAGAGTTAAATAAAAAATAATTTAAAAGTTCGGTTTCACCCTAGGAAATGAAATCCTAAGCCAAAACTTAGTCTAAATATTGGGGCTTAGTCTCCTGGGCTGCATGCATAGTCTCCACTCCAGAGGAGGGCTAGTGTCCTTCCTTTGCTCTGATTAAAGAATAATACTGTTGCAGTAAAAAAGAAAAGCATGGGGCCTAGGTTGGGATGCAGCTCAGTGGTAGAGTGCTTGCCTGCCATGCTTGGGACTCTGCGTTCAGTCCCCACTACCACCACACACACAAAATAAAGCTAGAGATATGGGTCACTGGCACAGTGGCATATGCTCAAAAATCCATCACTGTAGGAAAGGCAGGGGGAGCAGTGAAGATTTGAGACCAGCCTAGTCTAGGCAGGGGAGTTCCAAACCAGCTGTGGAGACAGATCATGTCTCAGGAAAACAACTAGAAAGACCTGGGTCGCCAGTAACTTAGAAGAAAACAATCAACAAGAAGAAAATGGCAGCCCTACATCTAAATTTTGCACTGGGGAGCTGCAGTAAGTAGCTCAGACAGTAAAATACGGCTGCACAAGCATGAGGACCTAAATCCAGAGTCCCAGCATCCATGTAAGAACCATACATGTTTGTGCACATCAGTAACCCCAGAGCGGGGTGGGGGTGGGGCAGAGACAGAAGGATCCTGGAGCTCTCTGGTCAGTCAGTCAGTCAGTGAGCTCAGGGTGCAGTGAGAGCCAGGCATGGTCAAGAACATCATTAACCATAGAACTGAAGGCAGGAAAGAAAAAGGAGGATCCCCAGCTCTCCAGACTAGCCAATCAGTGAGCTCAGGGTTCATGGAGAGACCCTGCCTCAAAAGATGAAGTAAAGAATAAACAATAGTGGAAGACATGCAACATTGCCCTCTGTACTCCATGAGTACATGTATTCACGGATACACACACACACACACACACACACACACACACTCACACACACACTCACTCACACACACACATACAAAAAGAAAAAACATTTTACACCAACAAAATGTTAATACATGGGGGTAACTTACAGCCCAGAACATGATTTCCAGTCCTTATGAATTTAGTCATTATTCTCTAATGGGCTTAAAGTGTGAACTTGAGCCCAACTGTTATTGGAGAACAGTCTGGCCCCAACCAACACTTGAAAAAAAGATTTCATAGTGATTATGAATTGGTTGAAGCCCCATAAAACCCAATTTCGTGGTTTGAGTGAGAAATGCCTCCTACCTCCCCACTCCCACACCCCCACCCAGGCTCGTGTGTTTAAACACTTGCTTTCCTGGAGGTGGCGCTGTCTGCGGAGGTTGTAGAACCTTGCTTTCTGTGTGTGGTTAGAGATGTTATCTCTCAGCTTCCTCCTTGGCCTCCTGCCCTGGATTCTCCTCTGGAACCATAACTCAAACTCTTCTTTAAGTTTCTTTGGTCATAGTGTTCTATCACAGCAAGCAAACATAACTCATACACTAACCCAGGATCCCTGAACCCTATCCTATACTAAGTCTGGTGTTTTACCCTGCCCTCTAGCCACACTCAACTGTCCAGGAAGGTTTGTGTCTGGAGCTGACTCCCCTTATAAACTCCATTGTATTCTTGCTTGCCTTCTATTTTGCTAATTTACAAGAAAAATCAGTACAACATTTGACTCACTCGCTGAACTAAGCAGCCTGAGAATGTACCTGACAAACCAGGACAAAGGGAAATTGCATAAGTCATGTTTATCCAGGGCAAAGAGAACTAACTGGACTTTGCTACCATTAAATTCTCCAAATCCTCCTCTAATTGGCTGACTAATTTTATTGGATAGTAACAAATTTAATTAGCAGTAGGGTACAAAATGATGCCATAAGAAATGTATGTCACATAGAGTCAGTAGGACTCGCAGCAGTGGTAACAGCAATCCTCGTAGCAGAATTTTTGAAGTGCTAGACATTAAAGGCAGGACTTTACACAAGCTCTCACCACTGAGCCACACCCCCGGTCTCCAAGCAGAACTATTGAATTAAACTAATTCATATCCATCACCCAAAATGCTACCCATTTATTCTTCCTGTCCAACTGAGACAATGCACTCTTTGATCAGCATTTCACTGCTTCCCCACTTTCCAACTCTGGCTCCTGCCTTTCCCGTCTGTTTTGTAAGGATTGAGGGGTCAGTCAGTTACTCAAGAGTGATGTGGTCACTGTAAATAGGTGTGCCCACATCAGAATGCCTGAATGGGTGAAGGAGATGAAGGGTCTGGAGATAGTTCAAATGTGCCAAACCTTTTTGACTACAGCTACGTATTTCTAGAGAGCATGGTGGCCATGGGTGCCAGCTCAGCATTTTCAGATTTATTAGTCAGCATGTTGATTCTGAGAATCAGCTGCCACATGAAGCAGACTTCCAACCAGCCAGCTGCCAATGAAATATTCTTAGAACATCCTCTGACCTTTACTGTCATTACTTCCTGAGTGCTAAAGCCTCTAGAGTGTGGTAGTTTAGTTTCAAAGACACTGTTTGGAAAACTGAAGGAGACTCATTTAGCTAATTTATTTGGGAGGTTAGGTTCTCATTTAGTCCAGGCTGGCCTTGAACTCCTAATCCTCTTGCCTCTACCTTCCAGTGCTAGGATTACAAATGTATGCCACGAGATGTCCTATTTCTTGTCACAATGACAAGCCATACGTCATTCACCTGATCTTTGAGAAAGAGGCAGCCAAGCTCAGGGGTGAGGAGGCTGTCCTCGGGTATGTGGGTTCCACACAGGCCCTTTAAGCAACTACCCAGAGTCTAGATAGAGAGGGGCCATATTTCAGCCATTTGTCTTTCTTCTGCTTGACTTTTGGGAATCTAAATGCCCTTCCTACCACCTGAATGTTTCCGTGAACAGAATGTGACTCCTACTTAAAATGCTTCCGGTGCCAATTTTCCAAGCTCCCCTAAAGGGAAGGCAGCTGGGCCCATGCCTTGGACTCACTCCACTGATGTCTCCTTCCAGGACTTTGCATCTAGAGCAAGGAACACAAAAAAGGCAGAGATACTAAAAAATTCGAAGGTTCTTTCCAGAAGCAGGACAGACAGCAGCCCTGTCTGCTTCTGGGGACAATGTCTGACCCAGCAGGGGCCTACTGCCTACTGCGCCCAGTATCCAGACCCAGGGCTCAGTGATCAGGACAAATGGCAGCAAGCAGCATCCAGCCTCAGCAGTGACACTGAAGATGGACTCCAGGCTTTCTGCTGCCGTGGTTCTGACCGTGCAGTTTCCTGGGTCCTGACCCTCATTCTCTTTGCTTGGCAACATCCAATCTCTGCTTCTTCCACTGGTAACATCATAACTACACACACACATATGCACAAACATGCGTATACACGTCTCCCCTTATTTGCACAAATCTGATTACAATAACATCTACAAACCTGCTTTGCCTCCTCTGGACCAGGGGAGGGAGAAACTCTCTGTCAAAACCTTATCCCATGCTCCATGTTCCATATCTCACTCTCTTGGCCTCTTACTGAATTCATACCACCCACACTCCCTTTCCTCACCCTCTGCACCTCTCCTATCCCAGACAGGTAGCTTCAATGGCCACAGACTAGCTCAGTTCCCTTCCCTCCTCCAGCTCGCTGAGATTCTTTCTCTCATCTTTCACATGACTTCCACCGTACACCAGTGACAGCCATTTCTCTACTCAACCTTCAGGTCTTGGTTCTGCCCTTGCTCTCTGACTTGATATCATGCTTCAAAGAGTGCTGTGAAAAAAACCCAAAAAACTTCACAAAAGCAATTAAATAAATGTCTGCCTAGAGAATTCAGGGTGTGTGCTGGGTTATCCTGCCTCTCAGGAACCTCAGCAGGAGCATTTGGCACCTAGAGCCTTAAGCCAGGACACAGCCTGTATTTTACTTGGATGAAGGCAATGCTGGTAGGCAATCAGAACTTAAGGATTTTGCTTATTGGGCATAAAACAAGTCACATCTGCTGCAATCAGAAGGACATCCCAGAGGACTGGCGAGTAGCAGGACTTACCCGTGTCCCAGGTGCTTTCATCTGGCTCTCCTAGATTTTGTGAAGATCCCAGCAGGCAGTTTTCAGGGCAAGACAATGTGTGGAAAGGCTATGGGGATGCTCTGGTGTAGGAAGGGTCATAGCAAAATGGGAGGCAGGAATATGGCTCGAGAACTCCATATCCTCCATACCTGACATATATCAGAAGTGGGTCTATGACCAGAACAGCCTCAGTCAGAAGTTGAGTTTAGTTGTCTGGAATCCAGCTGTGAGATTTTATATTTAAGCATGAGGGCCAGGAATGGGAGTATGCCAGAGAGAGGACATAAAGTAGAATGGAGATGAAGCGGTGGGCAGGGTGGCCAGACAGACCCACCACAGAGGGTGTGGGATAAATGGGGAGCTAGAGCCTGCAGCCTGGGGATAATTGCCTCCAGGCATCCCAGTGAGAGTGGGAGCAGCTTTTAATCTCTCTGCTCACTGGCTGAGAAGGGGACTCAGTGAGGAGAAACACTGTCCATCTAGCAAACAGCATAGAGCAAACTCAGTTTACCCTCACCCCCAGGCAAAGAGGTGTGCATCTGAGGAAGGGTAAGCAGTGAGCAGCTCAGGATTCTACAAAAGGGACTGAAGCTATCGTGGGCTATTGAACCCAAAATTCCGTCACCCCAGACCTCCATCCACACTAGGACTTGCTCCCACTCAGTTTTCCTAGGCAAAACCCAGCCCTCTGCCCATCCTCTCATTTTCTGTATTCCTCCCTAAGCATCTTCCCACTTCTGGGTGCCATCTTTGTTCCGTACATCCCAAATACTACATAGGCAAGAAAGGATTTTCTCCTAAAACTCAACATGGTTTATTCTAGCCAACTTGCAAACTCAATATATAAAACTTCCAAACTGCAGCAGAGTCTCTTTGCACCTCTGAGGCTTAGGGGATAACCCTCATCAGTAGATATTTTCTTATAAAAAACACAGCACTACTTCTGATATTTGATATGACTTTTGGCATACAACATTCATATCTGATTACGCTTTCCACCATGGCGATACTGTATTTGATAGCAGAATGTGGAAATATGATCTCACTAAGGACCATACCTGAGACTATCAAAATAAGGAATTAGAGTCATATGGATCACCATGGATGAGGCTTCAATAATGCAAGGTGTGTGCCCACACAACATCAAAGTAGATGGAATAGAACATTTGCACACATCAAAAGTGACGCACGGGACACCATTCCATGTTTTGTGGGTGGTGTGTGATATGAGTTGAGACTGTTGGATCTGGAACCAGACTTCATGACCTCTGAAGAAGCTAAGCTGTGAGGGCCATTCTATTTCTCTGTGCTTCAGAGCTCCATCTGTAAGGGGATAGTTCTTAGTGTTGGCACTTTTGAAAGGGCCTGCTGAGAATGTATCCTTCCCTATCTGGTCATGAGTAGATTGAGAAGCAAAGGAGCTGGGAAGATGGGGCAAAATGTCCCTTTTATTTCTGATGAGGCTGAAGGTAGCAGGGTGGGGATTGTGGCCACCACTGGTAGAGTCCTCAGATAGCCTGTGGCTGGGCCCAGTGTGGCTGTGACCTGTTGTGCTCACCTGGGATGGTGCGGATCCTTAAGGTAAGTCCTTATCTATTTAAACACAAACCTTCTGGCTATCAGTATATGCAGATATCCTACTGCTACTAGAGCCATTTTAGAGAAAAAGAAAATACCTGGGAAACAGTGTAAAAGCTACCAAGGTCTTAGCATCAAAAGATATCTTTGCTCTAAGGGAAAAAATTTCAAATCAACTTAGAAAAGAGAGCTGGTTTGGTGGGATACCTCAGTGGGTGAGGGTACCAGCCACCAAATCTGACAAACTTAGTTTGATCCCTGGAACTACATGGTATATAAAAAGGACTGATTCATGCAAGGTATTCTCTGACCTCTACACATACATGGTGGTACATGTACATCCATGCTTACACACACTCATAGACACACAAACACACACTAACCAGTGGTCCTCAACCTTTCTAATGCTGCAGCTCTTTAAAACAGTTCCTCAGGTTGTGATAACCCACCCACAACCATAAAATTATTTTCGTTGCTTCTTCATAACTATAATTTTGCTACTGTTATGAATCATAATGTAAATATCTGATATGAAGGATATCTGATATGTGACCACTGCTAAACAAATAAGTAAACTGCATTTTACAAAAGAAGGAGAGAAAGCAAGCTAAATAAAAGTAGCTTCTCTATCCCTTGCAGCCTGTAAAAGGAAACTTTGACCTGGCGTGCTCCTCAAGCAGACATTCCACTCAGGGCTGGCTGCTCTGTGACGCTTGGACAGAAACAAGCCAAAAATCAAGCGCCTGTCAGCCAACAGCCCAAGTGTTTGCATGGAACTGCACTGTGCTTCTTAAGGTGACTCAGAAACACTTCAGGCTGCCCAAGAACATTTATACATGAAAACGCAACTAAGCAAAAACAATAAGTGCACTTTTCAATTTCATCAGTATCCCCATTTTGTTAAAAGGAGACAGTAGAGTAGGGAAGGTCTAAGGCGGTATAAAAGGCTGGAAAGTTTACAGTACCAAATTGCCAAAAGTGGAGGGGGAGGAAGAGGAGGAGGAGAAAGCTAAAAGGAAAATTGTAAGGAGGGATGAAACACACACATTTTTATACACACCTCAGCGGAGTGCTAACCCCTGCTTAGTTAGCTCAATAATTTCCTTCCATTCTCCCAGAGGTGACCACTGGGGATTTTGGAAAATTTCGTGTAATAGAAAAGCGTCCTCTGCAAGTTAGGGGACCAACTGTCACATAGTGTCCCAACAGTGCTGACTGCTACAGTGTCACAACAGGACACAGGGAACCTAGAAATAGGTAACTGAAGAATGTTTGATAAAAAAAAAAACAAACCAACAAACAAACAAACAAAAAAACCCAGCCATTTATAAAGAAGTAGGCTGTGCAAAGGAGGCCTTCCCATGATGGAAAAGAATTTTGGACCTCAGAAGTCCTGAGGACTGTCCCTACCCTGGGCTATAAGGTACTGATAATGCTGTTGCCAGGACAACGTTGGGGTCAGGACCTCGCATGGGAAGCACTGAGAATGTGAGCCCCCCAGCCAGCAGGGGGAGCGAGTGACACAAATGGCCCAGAATGCCTTGTCCTCCTTACTTTGTGTGGACCCCACCAGGGCCAGATCCCCAGAGGTTAGACAGAGGCCCTGTTGATGCTAAGGAAGGAAACTGTCCAGAACTAAGCGACCTGCTAACTTGGAGAGTAAGGAGTTTAAACTAGGTCTTTTGCTGTTGTCATGGTGACCAACTCATAAGGGTAAGCTGGGCAGCCCAGGCAACATGCCAGACCAACCTGTTCCAAATGTGCTTGGCTCGCTGTGCGCAGGGTTCCACATCTGCACATTCCATCAGCCGTTATCAAATCTATCAGATATTACTCTGGGGGGAAGAGTGCCTCTTTATTGAGCATGTGCAAACCAGGCAGTGCCACAGCAGTGTATGCAGCATGTGTGTCGTACTGGGTAATGCAGACACATTCTCCAGGAAGAACATGCATAGGCTATGTGTAAACAGCGCTCCATTTTCAGAAGGAACTTGAGCACCATGGATGTAGGTTTCTATGGGGATGCTGAAACCCTTCCTCCACCGATGCTAAGGGTCAGCTGAACCTCTAGACGCCTTTAAACCCAGTTCTGTTAGGCCCTGAGCTGAGAGACAGTCAGGCCTGACAATGTGGGCTCATGCCTTCCTCTAACAGAGTTCATAAAGCAGCTGTCTTCCCCATCTCCGTGTCCACTCCTCCTTCTACAGAAACAAGGATGGGCTCTGCCCTAGGTGTGCCTTACTTCACCTCAGCCAGACTTTCAGCTCAGCTTTCCCACTCCTCTGTTCATTGTTCCAGCTACTCTGCCCACCTCCAACCCTTGGCTAGAGCCACAGTCTGGATTTCAGCTGCCCATGCTTCCCCCCCCCCCCGCAGGTTCTGACGTTAGATGGAACCTGGAAGGGAGCTAGCAGGGAGTCTGTCAACTCTGGCTGCGCTTGGCCTCTCCATCCATCTCTCTGGGAGCTCCTGAGACATGCTGGGTAGTAGCAGGTGGTGAGAGGGTGGTGTGAACCTGCTCAGCAAGGAGGGTTGTGAGAGGAAGGAGCGGTGTGAACGCTCCATCTGGCTGCATTTTGCTGCTGGAGGTCAACCAAGTGGCTGGAGCATCTCATCCCTGAGGGTGCTTAGCGCGCGCGGCACGGACTGTGTCACGTGGGACACTCCATTTGGGACGTTTGCACTAGTGGTAGCTTGAGAGCTCTCTCTTCAGTTAGGGAGAGGGGTGGAACAGAAAACACCCGGGTGGTCCGTGAGCCAGGAAATAAATGACTACTTATACTAAGGAAAAAACCAAACAAACAGGATTTTTGTTTTGGTTTTCCTGGAAGAGGAAAATGCAATAGGAGAATGGGAAGTGAGGAGCCAGAGAGAGAAGAATGACAGATGTGGGAACAGGGAGGGAGGAGACACCATGAAAGAGAGAGCAAGAAGGAGGACAGTTGATGGCAGAGAAAGGCTCCAGGGTCACCTGGAGGTCGGAGAGAGGAACAAAGGCTCCATGCAGATGAGGATAGGAGCCATGGGACACCACTGGCAGAGGAGATGCCAGGGCTTGACTACTTCCCTGCGACATCAGAGTTAACTCAAGCTTTCACTGGAACCATTATGAAGAGCTCCTGAACTTCACCTTTCCCTTAATACTCTTGCCACGAATAGTAATAAAAACAGCCATGATTTAAAGCCAAAATGTATTTGAAAGTTTCACAGGGGGAAAGATAAAAGCTAGTTTTCAAGAGTTGCTAAGGGATAAAAATGTTCTTTTAAGAAGCTCAGTTTCCATTTACTGGATATTTTCTGACTCTGCTGCCTTTTAAAAGATCTCATAAGGCAAAGCTCACCCTGAGATGAAAAATCAGGTCAAAAGGGATTCTTGAGGGGACACTAGGAGAAGCTCCAAGGTGGCTTTTCCACACATCCCTTAAATCCTACCAGGAACCATTGTTCCTTGTCCCCTTTCAGGGTGTGTGTGTGTGTGTGTGTGTGTGTGTGTGTGTGTATGTGTGTGAATGTTGTGAATGTATGGGCATTCACATGGCTCTGGGTGTGGTGTGCAAATATATAGTACGCATGTGGAGTCAGTCCTCAGGTATCTCCCACCTTTTGTTTGAGAACATTTCTCACTGACCAAGAACTTTGCCCAACATCCCAGGCTAGCTGCCTGAAAACTTTCAGAGATCCTCATGCCTCTGCCTCCCATTTCCCAGCACTGGGCACAACCAGCATGCCCGAACTTTATGTGAGTTCTGGAGATCTGAACGCAGCTCCTCACACTTGAAGACAAGCACTTTACTCCATAAAATATCTCCCCACTCCCTGGACTCTTTATTTTTCCCAAAAGGAAACAAACGTTATTATCACCTTAACTGTATAAACAATAGACGAACCTGGAAGAGTGTGCAATACAATGTGGAACATAGAGAGTTCTCCCACTATTAGCCCACGACTTCCTTACAACAACCTCATGAGTTAGAACTAGATAATCCCAGGCTTCAGAAAAAGACACTGACCGAGGCCACATGTGCTTAGGCCATAATCCAAGTCTATGATCCAAGTGAGAGTTAGAGGGAAAGTAAAAATCACAGAAAATAACACCATCCTGAGAGAGGCACCATTAGCATTTCAAGGGGCTTCCTCCTAACCTTGTTTTGTGTTTATATACGTATTATTTTCACTACAATATAAAATCTTATCATACCAAGTATGTATTACATATATTTTATGCATACATATAACAAGCATTATATTCTTTTTCATATATATGGCATATATAATATATTTAAGTTTTTTCTTCACATTACCACATGGATATACTCATCAGCTTGGCTCCAATTCTATGGCATCATTTGAATGGTGTGTGAATGGCCCTTTATTGCACATTGAGATTGTTCCTTATTTTCTACTACCATAAACAAAACTTAAATAGATATCCTGGATCGAACACTTTAGTATTTATCTCATTAATTTCTGCAGGTGAAATCCCCCAAAACTAGTCATCCTGTGCCAAGATTGGTAAGTCTTTTAAAGTATAAATCTTTGGGAAGATGTTCCATCCACACTGAATCCTCAGAACTGTTCATGAACATGTCTATAGACACTCTGTTCATTTGGAAGAGATAATCTTCTAAACTGAAGCCTGGTGGAGAGCCAGGACAGGGAGGACAGACATCAAAGACAGTTCCCCTAAGGAATGGTGACAGTATTCCATGTTATCTGGTGCTTTACAACACTCAAAGAACATTCACATACACACACAGGAATCTAAATATAGGCAGGGGAGTCCTCCCTTCTGACCAGAAACACCACTAGCCCCCAGACACCCTGACTCCAGCCAGCCCAGGATTTATGAAGTGGTCAGCTTGTAGGCCTGACAACTTCCACACACCCAACACTAGTGCAGTAGCCTGGACTCTTCCTAAGAACATGGTAAGTTTCCTTCTCTAATTCCAGCACTGGGGAGGCTGACTGAGGCAAATAGGATTGAGAGGTCAAGGCCAGCATGAGCTAAACTGTGAGTTCTAGGCCGGCCTAGGCATGACCCCATCTCAAAAGGAGGGGAGGCAAGCCAGCACTATGACTGAGTGGGTAACAGCAACGTGGCTCCAATCCTAAAGAGCTGAATTTGATCGTCAGGATCCATGTGCTAGAAGAAGAGAACCGACAACCACAGCTGTCTTCTGACTCCCACACACAGACACACACCAAAACAGTGAAAATATGTTCAAAGAAGAGAGGTGGTAAGGGGAGGGAAGGAAAGAAAAGAAAGGAGAATTGAAGAGAAGGGGGGAGGGGAAGGGCGGGGAAGGGGGGAAGGGGGGAAGGGGCGGAAGGGAAGGGCAGTAGTAACTCTTCATAGGAGAGGCGCAAGGCCACCCTACAGAAAAGAATGGAAGCAAGCCAAATGTCACATGAGTCACGAAAGGAGATATAGAACTATTTCTTTTGCTAGTGTCAACTCCATCGTAGTTCTGTGGAGTCTTTTATTTTTTTCTGTTGTCAACCTAAAAAAGTGAATAAAAGTGTAACTAATAGTGAAAGTATAAAACCTACTAACCAAAGTTCCAGGCTTCAGTGTGGCTGTTCTGGGTGGAAATTCAGGGACAGTTGGAACTGGCCAAGTGGTTGAGCGGCTCCTTAAGCCTGCCATGTGATGTATTTCCTTTTGAGTTAATTAGAATGATTTTTATTTTCAAAAAAAAAAAAAAGTTTTTTTAAACTTACATTTCCATCCTTGCCAATTCCTCTTTTGCTTATATGTGTCTTCTCAGCTGTATAGAGATAGGATTAACCTTATTTTTCATTGGCACAGAGAACGAAGTTTCTGTTCAGTTTTCCCATCAGCATGAACTGTGATCCCAGACATTTGCTGCCTAGCCTTGTAAGAGCCTGCAAGACATGGGTTGACTCAGTAGCCAGGGGCTTCCTTCCTGATGCCACGCCCTAGACTGCAGGCTTCCCTGTTACCACACCCTGGCTCTCACCTTTCCTGAACAGAAAAATCCTTCTGACTTCACAATGTCTTTATTCTGGAAGGTGACCAAATGCCAGAGTCCTAACTGTGGATGAGCAAAACTTTCTGGTAGGTCACCAAGGAGGTCACAGTGACCTCCACTGACCACTTCAGCATTCGTCGGGAAAGTGGCATAACCCAAGACTTTTCAATCCTATGAGTTTAAAAAGAATGTTGGTGTACATACAGGCCCTGACCTGAAGCTCAGAGTTCAGGTGGCCTTCACAGCACAGCACTGAGTGGAGAGAAGCTGGCAGCCTAGGATAGTGTCTAGCAGTGACATGTGGGTTACCTTGGAAAGAAGGCTGCCAGACCAGGTGGTATGGGAAGGCATTCTGAGGACTGTGAACTGTGCCAGAAAATGGCTCAGAAGCTGAGCCTCTACTGAAGTGTCATTGAGTTTGCAGAAGACGCCACTGAGAAGTTGGCAGACAGACATTGTGGCTTACACCAGCACTTAGGAGGCTGAGGTGGGAGGACTACAGAGTTACACCATCTCTAATGTAAAGGAGAGGGAGGAAGGAGGGATAGAGGGGGAGAGGGAAGAAAGAGGAGGGAAGAAGAGGAATTAGTAAGCAGCTAGACTCTGAAGGGCTCACAAGTCTTGCCAGGAAATTGGCCTTTATTCTGAAGATAAAGGAAAGTGACTAAGAGATGCCAATCAAGGTGTGCCTGACTGGTGTGCTCCCATCTTTACTTCCCCTCAGAAACCACAAGAGTATGGTGGGCGGATTCTTGAAAGACAGCCGAGGTGAGCTGAGGGCAGAAGCAGCTGGGAATCAGTTAAGAGACTGGTGAGCTCACTGTGAAAGTCATTAAGAATCAAATCAGGATAGCATGGTGTTGGCATACCTTTAAACTATGTATTAATAATTCTAAACACCTTCCAACCCACCAATCTGAGACATAGAAGGAAGGATACTTCTCAGGTGCTGTGGTTCCTTAGGGCAACTCCTCAGTCAATGCCAAAGGGAACACAGCAATCAGCAACAGCCCAGTGGTCACCCCATTATCGAGATGGCAGTTGATGTACACACACACACACACACACACACACACACACACACACCCCTCTTAGGGCCAAAGTCTCTCCCATCCATTTGAGATTTTGATCCTTTACAGGGCATGTGCTGTGCTAATCGGCCTCTTCTACCTGCCCGAGCTTGCTGTCTCAGGGCAGGTACTGTACTCGTTCAGCCTAAGCACTGGCTGCCACCACACTCTCACTTGAGGCTGAGGTCTCCTCACAGAGCACATGCTACCCTCTGCACCCCCACTTGGGGTCACTGACTTTTCTGTTGCTCCACCATGTGGCTTCAGCACTGAGGCTTTCCTGGTTCCAAACAAGCCTTCACCCGGGCTCCACCCAACCTAGGCCTCAAGTTGACAGCTGCAACTTTTGGCAAAATGCTGCCTGGAGTCTTTTGAAGTGAAGCAGCAATGAGCAGCAATGTGAAGCAATGAGCAGCGATGTGAAGCAATGAGCAGCAATGTGAAGCAATGAGCAGCGATGTGAAGCAATGAGCAGCAATGTGAAGCAATGAGCAGCAATGTGAAGCAATGCCAGGCCAAAAAAAAAAAAAAAAAAAAAACCCTCTCGAGTTCTGGACCTCCCTTTTTATACACTGTCTCTAATTATGCACCAGGAACCAGAATGTTTTCTCTTTGGCCAACCTTATGCCCTTCTCACGAGGCCCACCTGTAGACTAGGAGCACACACTCCCAGGTGTTCCCCATAGGTGTCAGTCATTAGGCTGATTTTTGTATGTCCCTTTTATGAGTCTGTTTTTCAGCAATTGATCAAGCACTCCCACAACTCTTACACCTTCCTTCAACACAACTGTGTTTACAAGAAATGCAAACCCCCACCACATCGTGGCAACAGTGGAGAGGAGCCAGACTCCAGAGACCTTAAAACGCAAGACACAGACTGAGGATAAAGCTCTTTGCTAGAGCACTGGATCACCACGCACAAAGCCCAGGGCTCAAACTCTCCATGCCACACCTGTAATCCCAGCACTTGGAACGTGGAGGCAGCTGAATCAGAGAAGTTCAAACTCATTCTCACCTACATAAAAAGTCCACAGTCAGCCTGGGAGGAAGGCACCAGATGCACAAAATGGTAACAGGTGGTGCAGCATCTGCCTGCATGTGTGAGGGCGTGCATTCCACTCCCAGC
>CAJQZJ010032507.1:3242881-3264336 GCA_907164525.1 Lophiomys imhausi | reverse complement strand
ACCAGCATCCTCCCCGTGGTCCAGCATCAGCACCTTCCTCCTAAGGAGGGGAACTAGTCTCTGCTAGCTTCCAGAACTATTGGGGGTTGCCTCCGGCTAAATAACCTCTGGCTGCCTTGCTCTGGATTGAATTCACAAACACTGAATGGTCCTAATTAAGTATGCACTGACTCCAAGAGTACCTCCTGACAAAACTTTTTGTTTTTCTGATTGAACATCAATTTATTCAAATTGCTTAAAATCTAGAGCATTAGGAACTGGGGTGAAATCAGAGAAATAACACTAAAATGGTTAGATCTGCCCTTGAAGAAAGTTGCTAACAGATCGGAGAAATCATTCGGCCATCACCCATTTCTAGAAAGTGCTAGAATCTAGATGGTATGGACATGCCGGAGGCTGGGTGCACCGAGCCACAATGTACTTGGCTTGGTATCTAAAACACTCTGGGGTTCATAACAAAGCCCGTGAAGCCTGAAGATAGAAAAATGAAGTCCAAAAGAGTTAAAGTGCCTTGCCTGAAGCCACCAGCTAGGACATGCTGGGGCCAGGACTCGCACAGAGGTCTGGAGATGCAGCCCAAGACTGCGCATGCGCTTCCGTGGCTGAGCCGCTCAGTAAGCTGCATCAGAGACCTGTACAGCTCTCAGCTGGACGGAAGGTGAGGCAGCATTGGAAGAGCGATTATGCTGTTCTCCAAGAACCCACCACCGCCAGATGTGCACAGAGGCCCAGCTCAGAAGGCAGTGCTGCCTGCCTGGCCTCAGTTATCATGTTCACCCTCCTATCAGGCACAGAAGTCCTGGCAAGAGAAACGCCTAAGCACGCTCATCCATCAACAGCCCCATCTCGTGCTGTGCATGCGCACTGCCAGGGACTCCACTCCTACCCATCATCCTCTAAGACTCTAAAGCTATGATATCTCCAGTGCTCAAACCTAAGCCAGCCCTAAAGTGGAGAACGTTCGGCAGTGCTCCAGTTCCAAACCTGAGGCAGCAGCCCCTTTGCAAAGATCCTGTTCCCTTCCTGAGGCACCAAAGCACACAGGTGTGGTTACAGTTGCTAAAGCAAACACTTTGTCGTTTTCCTGAAAGTTTTCATAGTGTGGACTGAAGGGCGGCTTCACGGCACACAGAGTGCGTGGTACTGTGGCTCTGCCTGTTTCACGGCACCAGGGGCTGGGACATTACCTCTCTACCATGCCAAGCTTCTGGGCATAGAGATTTGAATGAGAGAGAAAACAGGGGAATGATGGTTGGCTCTAAGTACCTAAGAAAAACCTTAAGAAAAATAAACAAGTGTTTGCAAAAGTGTAATTCGAAAGATATGTGCATCTCGTCCAAATTCCAGATGGGGTTAGGGAGTGGCTCTTTCTAGGTCATTTCAGAAGTATACATTTTGGAGTAGAACAGATGTATCAGCGAGCCTCCCTGCAGCTATGACAGGACACCTGAAAAAAAAATCATCTGAAGTTGTGGCTCACTGTTTGGGGGTCTCAGTCTGTGGTCACTTGGTCCCATCACTTTGGGTCTGAGACAAGGCAGAGTGGAAGACATGCTGGAAAGCAAACTGGTCACCAGGAAGTCAAGAGAGAGACGGCGAACAGAAATGGCTGGGAAGATGAATCCTCGTGGTGGTGAACACTGATTGTCAACTCACAGTCTTTAGAGTCTCCTAGTTAACAAGCCTCTGGGCGTGTCTGTGACAGAGTTCTGGACTGGATTAATTAGGGTGGCGTTTGTAATTCCCATGGATTGTTACCCGAGCTGGGGTGGGCCTGCTGTGATACTGGTGCCCTTGAGTATCCCTGATCACATAAGCGATCTCTCACCCATACTCCTGCAAGTAACTCTGGTAAACTCATTGGCTCATCCAATTGAACTTTGGGAATACGACTGCTTTGTTCTTCAGTCAGTTCCTATCTGAGATGACTGGACATTTGTGTCTCATCTCCTCAGGAAAAAGTATCATATAATCATATAATCGTATACTCTAACTGTGGATAGCACTGAGCTGGAACCTTAGACTGAGTAAGAAGAGAAAGCAATCTGAGCACCGGCATTCGTCTCTCTCTGCTCCCAGACTACTGATTCAATGTAACAAGCCACCTCACATTTCCACCACCACCACGCTTTCCTCCCTGTGATGATGCACCCTCAAATAAGCCAAAATAAATCCTCCCTCTTTTCCTTAAAGCTTTGTTAGTTTGGATTTTGTAACAGCAACAAGAAAAGTAACCAATATAATCATTTCCTAAGAGCACAACCCCCAGGACCCCTCCTTCTGCCCAGTCCCATCTCAGGAACATGACCTCTGAATAGCCCACCATGATCTACCCACTTCCTCAAAACCCCTCAGCTGGCAGCCAAGCCTCTATCTCATGGCCTTTAGGAAGGATTTTAGATCCAGACCACGGCAGGTAGGGGTTCAAATCCTGATCCTCACAATTACAGAAGTGGAACTTTAGTGAATTACTTAGCCCCCTTTAGCTTTGTTTCATTTTTATTTAAATGTGCTAACCCTGCCAGCTCTATGCTGTACTTTGAAGGTTAGATGTGTGGTGCTGGGCATGAACATGCAGGTATATGAGCGCAGTGCCGCTGGATCCGACTGAGTAAATCCTGAAAACACAGACTCAAAAGACCCTGCCCCGACCTAACAGAATCAACATCTCTGACGAGAGCCAGGATCAGAATCCTTTAAAGTTGCCCCCCAATGATTTTTCTGCTTATGAGTCTGCAACGTGCAGAGGTAACACGACTGATAACACACGCAGGGACATCTGATGGCCGTGGTCACAGAGCCACTGCACTGGTAACAACGAAGGCAAAAGGAAACATCTGCAAGCCAGGTTGACTCTTAGTCCTTTGCACATATGTATTTCTCATTCCTAGATAAATCTGAAAGGTAGAGACAGTCACTGGAGGTTTGGGGAAGGAAGGTCACAAAGAGAAGGAACAGTCTGTCCAAGTTGGGGAGCCAAGTGAGGAACCCAGAAAGGGTTGACTCAAGCCAGGCACTGGAGAAGGGGAGGAAAGAGGACACAGGAAAAAGGCTGTCTGGAGGTTGGTACCTCAAAGTCTGTGCTTGGCTGGAGGACATGTATTCTGCAGTGAGGCACCGCCTACCTGACAGTCTGTCTCAGCCAGCTACACAAAGGTGTGTTTAGTTTTCTCGTCTGTGAACAGATGAGAAACACCTAGCTGCTTTTTGCCCATCTTCCCTCTCGGTCTCCTTGGAGTTATTGCTGCACACATCCTCCCTGCTCCTCCGCGGTCTTATCCCTTCCTCTTTGGAATGCATGAACCTGTTTAACCTGCTTTGACCCTAGTCCACAAGCTCCCTGGGACTGTGCTGAGCCCCATATGCCTGCCTCCCCTCCCACGGCTATGGAGAAAGCATCTGCGCTGCATATGCCCACCTCCCGTCTCTCTGGCCTGTTCAAATACTTCATTTGAACAACTGTACCTCCCTTACCCCCTCTCACCTCCCTTACCCCTCTCTCCAACACTGACTCACTTGCTATTTCTCCAGTGGCCTAGAACCTATTGCTGCCTTCAACCCTTTATACAGCTATTCTTTCTCCAAGGGACACACTGAGCTGAACTTGAGACTTTTCAGAGACTTCCCCTGACAAGCAATAGGTACGTTGCACTCTCTTACCTATCTGTGTCCTATCCACTTACTCACCATTTAGATTTCTGAGAATTGTGGTAACTCAGATTGTAAACGCCCTGAGGTCAGGGACCTCAGAGATATCACTCACAACCATAACCTTAGTGTTAGGTGCATGCCACAAGGCAGGCATTCAGTAGTCACTGACATAACTGACAAGCTAAGGTGACATGCACTATTTACAAGTTAATTTGTAGGTTAGTGGTATTTTCCACTTGGGGATGGACTGGACATTACAGATGTCCTGTTGGTAAGGTCACCTATTAGGGTGCACAGCCTAACTACTCTGGCCCTGCTTTCTCTGCTGCCATGCAAACCTGCCTGTTCCACCTCCCGGGCCTCCCCAGAGCCAGCTCTTCTCTGCTCACTTCTCTCTGGCTGCTCTGACCAGGAAGTGCCTCCCCCACTCACCCCAGATCTCCCCAGCACAGCCAAGACCTGTGGCCATTCCATTTACTCACTGGTTGCCATCTCCTCACAGCGTGCTAGCTCGGGGACCTTTCCTGCCTTGTTTTGAAATGTTTCACCTGACCTTTATGTCCACCCCACATGTCTGCCTCACAAAAGGTGTCAGTAAATATTTATTAAATACAGAAGCAGATGGCTATTACACGCAAGTGCATCTACCCGCATTATCTCCAAATAGAACAGATCTTTATAGGAGGTAGGAATTAAAGATCATCTCAAAAGACAGGTCATCTGCCCCTATCCACCTTCAGGTATTATAGTGGTCAGTCAGAGTAATGAAGGCAATTAACCATTATGACTACTTATATTCTACCATCATGTGAGCAAGAAACCAAAAGGCAGAGGGGGTGCTGGTACCCTGGAGTTCCACTGAGGTCAGGTGGCAGGAGAAGTCGCCCCACTGGCAAACATGCCCCCAAAGCTTTTTATGGACCTTCTCAAGGCCCATGACAGAAGCAGAAGGAAGTAGGAACAGAAAACTAAGAAGTCAATTTGGCAAAAACAAAAAACAAAAAAAAACTGGGGCAGGGGTGGGGGGGGTGGTCTCAATCTAGACATTGTGAACTAAATTCATGTGTTAATGACCTATTAGGGTGCACAGCCTAACTACTCTGGCCCTGCTTTCTCTGCTGCCATGCAAACCTGCCTGTTCCACCTCCCGGGCCTCCCCAGAGCCAGCTCTTCTCTGCTCACTTCTCTCTGGCTGCTCTGACCAGGAAGTGCCTCCTGATTTGCTTCAGTAGCTCCGAATGCAACTGTATTTGGAGAAAGAGACTTCGAAATGATAAATATGGTAAAATGAGACCATGTGGATAGGCCCAGTCCAACAAGGTCAGTGTGTCCTTTGAGATGAGATGAGATCATGGACTCACCAGGGTGAATGTACATGTGCGTGCGTGCGTGCGTGAAGGCCTGGGAAGAAAACACTGCAGCCAGGCAGTGGGCACTCAGAACTCACCCCAACACTTTGATCTTGGGTTCCCAGCCTCCAGAGCCATGGAAAACTAAATCCCATTGTTTCAGGGGCCCCGTCCGTGGGCTCCTTTGGGCAGCATCAGCAAACTCATTTAGTTCCTCACAAAGGAAGTCTTGATGGAGGTGTGCTGAGGTGCCTCCACCAAAGGCCCCAGTAGGAAAGCCTCCAAACAGATCACCCGGGCCAGTGCGGGTAACTATGTGAGCTGGTCCCAATGGGCCTGACCCCTCATTCTGTGTCCGGATGCTGAGCACCTCATATGTAGAGAAGACTCCTACTGTGAGTGATCCCTACCATCTACTGAGCCGCCATCTCTCCTCATTCTGTTTAAGGACCACATCTGCAGTAGCCTGATCACAAACATCTCAAAAGAAAAATAAGTGCCCCCCCGTTCCACCCCGAGGTCTCATACAGCACCCCACCTTCTGCTCTCCCATAAAGACAGAACCCTCGAATCCCAGACCAAAAAATGCTGTAGGTAGCTGATTTGAAGTTTCTATATAGAAGGCATTCACATATGGGTGGCTTAGAACAGTAGTGGACAGTCTCACTCTGGGGAGAGAGGCCCAAACTAGAGATGTCTACAGAACTGTGCTCCCTCTGACACCTGTCGGAGAAGGCTCCTTTGTGCCTCCTCCAGCTCCCCAAAGCCCAGCCTTAGACATCCGTCTTAACTAATGTGTCAGGAGCCTCAGCTTTGAAATCAACACATGGCGGCCACGCCCAAGGCATTACTATATTCAAGAGAGCAGTTGTGAGGATTCAGAAGGTTGTGCCTGGTGGCGTTCCCTCATGAAAGAAGGGTGTGGGGAGGGTCATGAGACCTCAGATTCCTGCCACTCCTTTCTGCATGGGGTCTCCGGGTCTTATGATATCAGAAGGTGTGAGGTTGTGCAGAGAGGAGGAAGGCTAACTGAGGAGAGGAGTCCATCTATGCAGCTCTGGGGAAGTCATTGTCTCTGCTGGGGTGAGACTTTTCAGTGGGGTGTTGGCTTAGGGGTCACCACCTGTGCTCCATAAGGAGACCCAGTAAACTCCCTGGCCCATCACACTAGACTTGGTGGATTCATTTGGTCTGCAATGGGTGTCCTATCCAGAGTGAGCAGATGTTCGTTCTCCGGGGAAAGTTCACAAAACACCTGCCTTCCAAAACGCAGCTTGTTGAAACTCGGGTACTTTCTTGTCCAATGCTTCCATAAGGGAGGGTTTGTTGTTCTGGCAGGAAAATTCTAGGCTGGCATTGCCCTTTGAACATTGCGCCTAAGACAAGCTGCCACAAGAGAGACTGTGACAAGCAGGAAGAAGCAGTCCCACCCTCAGGGAGCATGTGAGCTAACATGGAAGGAGATTTGAATAGAAGCAGCTCCAAGGTGATGTGGAATCAGCTGGAGCTTGGAGGAAAGCCTGGGTGCCTGCACAATGGTAGCACAGAAGCATGTCACAGTGGGTAAAGCACAGTGTCCTCGCCTTAGTAGTACAGGGGTTTGAATCTTGGCTTTACCACACACTTGCTGTGTGGTCTTAGACATGTCACTTCTCTGTGCTTCAGAATCCTTTTTGGTAAGATGAGTAGGCCCAGAAAAACTCCCTTATAAATTCCTAAATCGCTGTGATGATTAAGTGGTCAGCACAGATACAAGTGTGGTGGCTCGATAGATCAGGGTGCTGGCAGTGCAGCCTGGACGCCCGAGTCCAACCTCTCAGAACCCACGGGAAGGCGGAAGGGGAGAACTCTGTTCTGTATTACTACATAGTGTGCGTGTGTGTGTGTGTGTGCGTGTGTGTGTGTGCGCGTGCGTGTGTGTACTGCATGCGTGTGTGTGTGTGTGTGTGTGCGTGTGTGTGTGTGTGTGTGTGTACGTGCGTGTGTACGTGCGTGTGTGTGTGTGTGTGTTGCTGGTTGCATGTACAGCTAAATACTGACCATACATGCTTAATGGTGCACACACACACTTTTTAAAAGCAAGAAGTCAACACATGTAAGGTGCATTCAGTCAGAGAGTACCTAGCATCACTAAGTACTACACAAGTGTGTGTTTGTTAAATTACAGTCTTGCATTAAGAAGGGCCCTTGATCATCAGCTTGCTTCTCCTCCCCAGTCTGCCCTTTAGTTGGTGCCTTCCTATAAAGTTCGTAAAGTTCGCACAGAGAAATGATAGCATCAGAGTAATGGAAGCCGGCTTCTTCCCCAATTCTCATGGTGAAGAAAGACACGGTCACTGAAAGCCCATGTTGTTCTCTGACTCACATCCATTCATTAATTCCACGTGTGTTTTCTGACCATGGTGAACCCACTGGGAGATTATAATGCTTGCAAGGCTGAAAACTGGGAGGACACGTGGGACTCAGTGAGCTGGCTCCCTGAGCCAGTTTCCACCCTGTTGACATGAGAACTCTAATTCTAATCAGAGCCCTGGAAAGCCCTTTCTTGCAAACCAGGCAAAGCCCTCTGCAGATGCAGCCCCGCCCAAGTGGAGTCTGCCTCTCTGTGGTCCTCAGCCAGGAGTTTGCATACACACCATAACACCAGTCAGGCCTTTTCATTTAGATCCTGGCTTAAACTACTCAGGGACCATTTAATAAATTCTTTCTTCAGTGGCCAAATGGACCCAGAAATACCTAATTGACAACCAGAAGCAATTTGTGATCTGGAAAAAAAATGTATTATTGCCACATAAATTAGCTTTAAGAATTAATCCCCCGAATGTCATTTCATCTTGTGCAAAATACTTCCTTTAGATTTTTAGAATAAGTAGTACCTGAGCTAGCCATCAACATGTTATGTTCCAAAAACAATTTTACACTGCTATATTATAGAAGGCTTCAGAAGTATTTGTTGTTGAGAATGAGTTTGCAAACCAAACCTATCCAGTACACAATGCAGTGTACATTTCGACAGCAAAAGAATTTTATGGGCCAGCAATGGCTCAGTGAGTAAAGACAAACAGAGAAGCAAAAACGCAAGTCTAAATTACTGCAGTCACATGCTTTATTCATGAGAATGGCTTCTTAGTAGACACAAGGAGATATGTCACACTGCACCAAAGCAGATTCCCTGCAGCTGTAAGAACAGTGGGCCTTACATGCACTGTCCACCTACAGATAACTTTGTATCTGGATCCTCTTTGCATCCTCAGAATGTAAAATAATAAGTGTTTAATGACTGTTTGTGAATGAATGGGTTAATTAATTAACCAATGAATTAAAGGCATCGGTATTGGAAAGGAAGAAGAAAAACATGCAATTGTATGTGAAAAATCTCAAAGAGTCCATTAAAAGAAAAAAAACTACAGCAAGGTCATGGGATGTAAAATCAATAATCAAAAATCAACTATACTCCAATGTGGACGTGTGTAGACATAGAGGAGAGCTGGCTAACACATCTATTCCCAATCCCTGGCCACTGAAAGGGCCCGGAAGCAATGGTACACTAGCAGTGACGAAATGAAACACCAGACCTGGGTTTCCTAATGTCACACTCAATAGAACATTGAAGAATTAATCCCAGGGCTGTGCAGAGAAAATAAAACTTACCCTCCCTGAAGCATGTTGTGATACCAGAAAAAAACGAAGCCTTTGGGGAGTCATCAAAAATGAAGTGGGGGACTCCCAGGAACTGTTCCCACCCACACTGAATTAACAAGCTGACAACAGTTGCTGAAGTCGGCTTTTTCAGAAATCATATCTGCTTAAAACCCTACAGCAACCTATACATAATTGGAATTTGAAGATAAGTTTGCATGACCTAGCAAAAGAATTGTAATAAACACATTTTATGGAATTTAATTATGCTTCAGTAAAACTGTGGGGAAAGAATCATGTCTCAAAAATTGGAAAAAGATATGAAGTCATCATGTAGTTTTCATACGTGGAGTACAGAGACACAGCACAGAGAGCTGCCATCCTGAAACAGTTTAAGAAATGCCATCATACAAGTGAGGGACTAGAAAGAGCAGTATTTTTGGGCCTCTCCCTCTGTGGCTGTAGGCTTCAGTTTCTCAGATTCGCTGATCCCGACTCTCAATGGCAACAGTACCACAGAGCACAAAGGCTATGCGGTCACTCAAGGACGGGACATTTGTAGCTTTAGCAATCCCAAAGGTGCACCGGCCCCCTGAGATTTGCTTGGGAAGAAGCTGAAGTGGTTGCTGGTCTGGTGTGTGGAACACCCTTCTTCACTGGTGAGCCAAGCTGACCCACTAAGGACAAGCCCTTCTGTGTGTCCTCTCCCTGCATGTGCTTTGTATGTGGGCTTCCACTGCTGACACTTGGCTAAGGTCCACAAGCATGGGAAAATCGTAGGAACATTCTTTCTAAATACAGAGGGGCTAGAGAGCTGGCTGTTCTTCCAAAGCCCTGGGGTTCAATTGCCAGCACCCCTATGGCACCTCATGATCATCTGTAACTCCAGGTCCAGGGGATCTGATGCTCACTTCTGGCCTCTGAGGGCACCAGACACATACATGGTACATATATGCCAGAAAAACACTCATAAACATAAAATAAAATAATAAAGGCATTATTAGTCACCTTTAAATGTATAGGATGTTTGTCTGAATTCTCAAAATAACTTTTAACACTAATAATTTTCAAAAGAATGTCAACGGGCATAGTAAGTGTCTTAAATTTCCCAGCCTTCACTTAAGGATTTTATATCCTTAAGTTAACAGGGCCCTGTTAACAAATGATTCTCTTTCACAATAGCTCTCTAAAGAGAGCCTTGGGGTGACTCAGTTTCCTGTTTATGGCCATTAGTCCTAAGTTACACACACAACTGAAACTCTGTTATGGTTTCTAGCAAACAGCAAACACTGTCCTACTGTCCATGCCCAAGTGAGCGTCACTGTCACCCACGTCAAACACAAGCCATGGTGAAGGGCAGGGATGGATAAAGGGCGTGTGGACCTGTCACTATACAAAGTCAACATGTCTGTTTGGTGAATATATACATTTTATCCCGGACATTTTCAGTGTATTTGTCAAGTGAGCCCAAACTCCTGCTATATTTTCTTATTCTTCTTGTAAAGATTTTCTTTTTATTACTTTTAATCATGTGTAGGGTGTATGCCTGCATATGGGTAAATGCACATGAGTGCAGGTGCCCACAGTGGTTTCCAGCATCGTTCACCTGCAGCTGGAGTTACAAACATTTGTAAGCCACCTAATGTAGGTGCTGGGAACTGAGCCTGGGTCCTCTGGGGAAACAGTAAGTGTGTTTAACCACTTAGACATCTCTTAGCCCATGAACCTGAGGCTGTATTTTCAACATAGTCTTCTGTTGCCATTTTATCACTGCTATTATCCAATATCTTAATATGTAACATCTCCAGGTTCCACAGGTAAGGGAACATGCAAAGCCAATGCATCTATCACAGTAACTGGAAACTGCTCTTCACCCTTGAACTCCCTCCCCATCCAACAGTCAATGTTTTCTAAGCTCTTGCTGTGCCTTGGGCTTTGTGATAAAGCTGAGGGCAGAGCAAGAACCCTCGATCAAAGACACCTCTCAAAAACCAAACCCCTAGCCGGGCGGTGGTGGCACACGCCTTTAATCCCAGCACTTGGGAGGCAGAGGCAGGCGGATCTTTGCAAGTTCGAGGCCAGCCTGGTCTACAAAGCGAGTCCAGGACAACCAGAGCTGTTAAACAGAGAAACCCTGTCTCGAAAAAAAAAAAAAAAAAAAAAAAAACCAAACCCCAAAAAAGTCTGAGTAACAGCAAGAATCTGACACCTTCTTAAAGGGATCTTGAAGGCCAGGAAACACGGTGAATAATGTTCTCACACAAACAAACTCAGACTTATAAATCACCCCGCCAGTTGACACAAGCTACCAATAAAATAGTGGCATTGTTGTTATAGATGCACTACCAAAAATAAACCATACCATGGAACCAGATTCTATTTTGAGAAATGACCTTGCGTCATTTTTTGTAACTTTAATTTTTGTGGATCTTTTTGGCATGAAATTCTAAATCCTGGCTGGTCTCACAAACTTATTTTTAGAAAGTTCAATGAAACACTCAAATTCCAATCTCCAGCCGTACATAAGCAGAGTCAAGTCCAGCATTGCTCAGATACAAACAGTGGATCAATCATAATCTCTCTGTCCTGTTCCACCTGTGCCCAGCCTCTCACAGCTCTGAACTCATACGAACTACTGCCCATACCAGGTGAGCTCAGCTTTTTCCTCCTCCCCTAACATGCTTCTTTCCTTCCAGCAAGTGGTCTACTTTCCGCGAGTCCCTCAGCTGTTGGAGCCGAAAGCAACTTTGGTTCATTCTTCTTTGTGGAGGAAAATAGAAAATTAAGCACATCACCAAAGTGAGGAGTGTTTACGAAGTTCCTCAGTGACCTAGAGCCACCATCTGCCCAGGGAACTTGAGAAGTAACTTCCTACACTCTCTAGGAATGACAGCCCACCTGCTTCGGGCTGAAAACCAATGAAACCAGGAAAGGTGATTCTTCTGGGCAGCCAGAGCAACAGCACCAACCAACCCATCACTAAAATTGCCACTGGGGAGCATGTGGAGGCCTTCTGTGGGCAGATCTGGGGAGAACCACAGATAGGATCTCTGTGATGCTTCACACCTGCTCTGTCCAGTAACTAGGGCAGTTCTCTCCAACACCGGCAAGCACTGCAGTGCACCCCAGAATTAAATGTTCAAGCAACAGCTGATGGTTAACTTAAACTGAAGACTCAGTTTTGCTAATATTTAATATATAGGTTGTCATAGGGTCTGTCACCTAGTGCCCGGGTCAGATATCACTTGCTTTAGTGGTCTTGAGTGTCTGAGAGAGAAGGTAGGCCACCAGTCTAGCACGTGACCATGACACTTACCTGCTCAAATAAAATATGGATCCCCTTACCTTAAATAGCAGAAAGGATGCAACCCCAAATTGAAATGAGGAGTGAACACAAAAGTCTTTTGACTATGCAGGGCTTACCAGTTATCTCATGCTGAAGCATTTAAACTGACTTAAAGGGGAGCAGCCAAGATGACAGACTTGAAACGGTCAGCACTTTCCAATTTCCCAACAGTTATGAATCAAAACATCCAGAAAACAGCTTCTCAGAAAAACTGGTGACCAGGAGGACACACTGAAGTTTAAACAGAGGGAATCTTAGCCCAGAGACTGGTTATGGGGACAGAAGGTGAAAAAGAACACAACAGTGGAGACAGAGCCCAGGTACCTGAATGCCTGGCCGAGGGACACAGTGGCAGAAAGAGAACACGGGGAGGCAGCCCAGAAAACCTGTGCAGAAACAAACAGAAAAGGAACTCTGACTACAGCTGGTAGACATTGCATAACACTGGCCCTTGAGAATCCCTCTGCTTGTCTTGGTGTAAAAGCAGGATGCTGCAACTGGGAGCCATCTTTAAGCTGCTGCTTTAGGAAATGTCAGTTCCTGGGATGATGAGACACAAGTCTCAGCTTATTTACTCCAGAATCATCTGGGAACAGTCTCAGAGAAGAGCTGTCCAGATAGGTTGGCCTCTGGGCGTGCCTGTGGGGGTTACCTTGATTACGGTAACTGAGGTGCTCGCCCACTATGAGCAGCACCACTCCCTGTGGTCCATCCTGGACTGTAAAAGGGTGAAGAAGTGAACGGAGTAGTGAGCATGTAAGCGTTCACTCTTTCTCTGCTCTTGGCCTTGGAATGTGACTGGCCGCTTCAAATCCCTCCCATGACTTCCCCACAATTATGAACTGTAATCTAGTAAGAATTAGGAAAAAATCAAACAGCATAAAAGCAACAAAAGAGAGAAGTTAGTACCTGCATTTCATTTTGGCTCTGATTATGAATGGTCTTAATTATCAAATTAAAAGGCACAGACTAGTGAGTGGATTAACAAACAAGAACCAACTATTTTCTTAAAAAGTATTAAACCCCCACATCCAGGGTCAGCTGTACTGGGCTGCCCAGGCAAGGTGCAAGGCCTGCTCTCCCGAGTTCTGCAGCTTGTGAGGGGCAGGGACAGCTCTCGTGTCTGAGCAGAGGTGGGACATGAGTGGGATTAGGGTGCGTGATGTGAAATTCACAAAAAAGTAAAAACAATAAAAAGATAAAAATAAAATATTAAACTCATGTGTATATGAAGGGAGAGGTACACACACTACAGGGCACATGTGAAGGCCAGAGGAAAAGTAGTAAGGGTTAGTTCTGTCCTTATACCAGGTGGTACCAGGGATCGAACTCAGGCAGTCTTGGCAGCAAGTGCTTTTAGCGCTGAGTCATTGCATGATCCAAGGTTCGGCTCCCTGCTCCTGCAGAAAACACAGCAGCAAAGACAAACACAGAGTAAAAGGATGGGAAATGTTATTCCAAGCAACCACCGTGCAGAAGCAAGCAACTGTGGTTATACCAATACCCAACAAAGCAGACATGAAGCAATAATAGAAGAGACAAAGTCACTACATATTGGTAATTAGAAAAACATGTCAGAAAGACATGATCATCATAAATATATAGGCACCAAATGTTGGTGTATCTAATTCATAAAACAAATGTTGTTAGACATAATAGACGCAACCATGGTAATTGGGTTCTGGGAACAAAGTCCGGGTTCTCTAGAAAAGCAACAGGTACTTAACATCTCTCCAGCCCCCAAGAAGAAACATTTTAAACTTAAACATATCAAATCCAAGTAATGAGACAAATTCACCAGCAAGTCTCTCAACAAAGAAAAGATGAGGATCAGGAACTGGGTTTTACACTCTCCTTAATGAAGAGCTAGCATCTATAATCTTCAATCTATTCCATAACATAGAAACGGAAAGAGTTCATCTAATGTTAGCTATAAAGCCACTATTATTTTAATACCTAAGTCAAATAAGGATAACAGTTGGCAAAAGAAAATCATAGAACAATGCTCTTGGTGAACATTAATGCAAAAAAAAAAAAAAGTTCAACAAAACATTTACAGACCAAACTCAACAATCACTACAAAGATTACACACCATGATAACATTGGTCACATTCTAGGGATGCAAGGATGATTCAATAAATGCAAACTAGTAAACAAAGTACAGCCCCAAACAGAATCAATAACAAACATGATCATCTCAACAGATGCATGAAATCATTTGACAAAAATCAACATCTCTTCATGATACAAGGTCTGAAGATAGTACATAGACACATTCTGACTCAACATAGCACATTCTATGTAGATTCTATGTAACATTCACTTGTAGCCTACATCATACTGAAGGGGGGAAACTCCAATCATTTTCTCTAAAATCAAGACCAGGACAAGGATGTCCACTGTCATTACTTTTATTCAATAAAGTACTTAAAATGTAGCTACAACAATAAGACAAATAAACAAATAAAATGGTCTACAGATCGAAGAGGAAGATGTCAAATAATTTCTATTTGCAAATGATATGATCCTATTCTTAGAAGATTCCACCAAAAACCTTGTAGATCTGACAAACAAATTTAGCAAAGTAACTGTATAAAAAAAATCAGCATACAAAACTCAGTAACTTTTTATATATTGATAATGAATCTATGAGAAAGAAATCAGGAAAATAATCTCATTTGCAAAAGCCTGAAAGGGTCCTAGGGATAGACATAATCAGAGGTGAGAGACCTCTACAGTGAAAACTCTTCAGCACTAAAGGAAGAAATTGAAGAAGACTCTAGAGATGGAAGAGCTCCCATGCTAATGGGTGAGCAGAATAAATGCTATTGAAATGTCTATGCTAGCAAAAACTATCTACTGATTTAGTGTGATCCCTATCAAAATCCCAACGACATTCTTCACAGAACTAGAAATAATTATATATGAAACACAAAAAACCGTGAATAGCCATAACAATCCTAATCAAAAAGAGCAATGCTGGAGATATAACAAAGCCTTATTTCAAATTATACTACAGAGCCATGGTAATTAAAACTTCATTGAGCTGTCACAAAAATAGAAACAGACTAACGGCATAAAATAGAGGACTGCCAATCAAACCCATGCAATTACAGCCATCTAATTGTCAGCACAGATGTCAAAAATACACACCGGAGAGCATATATATAGCCACTTTGACAACTTGTGCTGGGAAAGCTGGATGCTGGCACATAGACAACTAAAAGTAGATTCCTGCCTCTTTCCTGGATGAAAATCGAAATGATTCGAAGACATTAGGGTGAAACCTGAAACTTGAAACTGGTAGAGGAAAACAAGGGACACATGTCAAGACACAGGGATAAGCCATGACATTCTAAATGGGACTCCAACGGGCCAGACAATAATAGCAAGACATGGTGATGGGGTTGTATACAATTTAAAAGCTTCTACACATTACAAGAAGCAACTAGCAGAGTGACGGGACATTTGCAGAATGGGAGAAGATCTTCACTAGCAATTCATTCAGTAGAGGGTTAATACCCAGGATATATAAAGAATTCAACACACTAATCACCAGAACACATATACAAACTGGTGAGATACTTTCCCCAAAAATAGCAAATAGCCAATGAATACATGGAAAAGTGCTTGACATCCTTAGTGTGGAAATGCAAATCAAAACTCAATGAGAGTCTATCTCATTCCCAGTCAACATGGGTACCATGATTAAAACATCAAGATGTGCTGGTGAGGATTCACAGAAAAAGAAGTCTTTATAAAGTGCTGATGGGAATATAAATTACTACAACCACTATGGCAACTAGAATGGGGGTTCCTTAAGATGTGAATAAATGAAACTATTATTTTGTAGTTTTATTATAATAGATAGTATATAAGTAGTAATATATAAAATAAAATAAGACTACTATATAGTAGTTTTCAACACAGTTTTTTCAAAACTATTATATAGTAGTTTTATTTATTGTAACTATACCATAAGTCCTGAATATACACCCAAACGAGCCAAAGTTAGTGTACAGCAGAAATACCTCCATGTCTGTGTTGATATTCACATGCTTACACTAGCCAGGATGTGGACTATCCTAGGTGTCCATCAACAGAGGAGTGGATGAACAAAGTGTGGTGAATATACACTGAAGAAAATTGGTTCTCAACCTGAGGTCATGGCCTCTTTGGGGAATGAACAGCCCTTTCACAGGGGTTGCCTAAGATCATTGGAAAACACAGATATTCACATTATAATCATAACAGTAGCAAAATTACAGAGATGAAGTACCAACAAAAATAATTTTATGGCTAGAGGTCACCACAACATGGAACTGTACTAAAGGATCGCAGCATTAGGAAGGCTGAGAACCACTGCATTGGAGTGTTATTTGACCATAATGATGTGGGGGCAGGAGAGCTGGCTCGCCACTCAGCAGCCACCACATGGCTCTCCACAACTGAAGGCTTCTGGTGTGGATGCAGGTGGAGAAAGACCATCCTCTCTCCAGGGACTGGCCACTAAGAATCTGACCATGCTCCAGTTAGCATATGGACAACACAAAATAGACTTGCTTTTTCGTTTTGCGGAGGAATACAAGTGAGAGAGTGTACATGAGAAGACAGGGAGGTGAACTCGATTGGGATGCATGATGTGAGATTCCCACATAATCTAACAACAACAACAACAATAATAATAATACAAAACTCATATCATTCAAAGGATAATGGATACAACTAGAGACTATCAAAATAAACAAAATGATCCAGACTGAGAAAGAAAATCTCCCACATTCTCCCTCATGTGCGAATCTAAATTTTAAGGAAAGTAGAAGGTGAACTGTTAGGAAAGGGGGTTAGAGGGAACGAGAGGGAAGGAAAGGGAAAGGGAGGTGGTCAGTATATGGATGTGATTTGCAGGTTTCAAAATTAAAGCCCATCGTCTTATAATTAATATACAATAATAAAATGCTTTTTGAAAGAAGAATTACGTGGATTTCCCCCAAACATTCCACACTTGCTAACTGTGTCTGGGATGACAACTGGCTGCCAGCAGGTATCTGGTGGACAGTGACCTGCTGTTTACAGGCTGATAAAGGCAGATCCTCTATTTTATCAAAGTAGGGGTCTTGTGTCAATGGTGTGTGGGAAAGTAAATACTTTTCTAGGGAAATATATGCCTCATGGAGAAGAAAGCACTCTGAAAGACAGACGTTTGGGAACCTTGCCTCTCTTATTGTGGCAAAGCCAGAAATTCATTAACTTTGGAAGATTCCTATTTTCATTTACTTAAGTGGAAACAATTTTTTTCTAGTGTATTTTTTTCTAAAAGAAAACTCAGTACTTTTGAACCGATTGTCTGAAACATTAAAACACATTACTTTCCCTACTAGAAAATGATGAATGTAGCATAAAATGGGAACAAATGACTAGCCAAGTTTCCAAGGGGGGCAGAAGGGGATGACTTCTGAATGAATTCTGAGTGCCATGATTTAGTGAGTGCGGGCAGCAAGAAACCTGTCACACAGCACCCAGAGCAGCTCCCTCTGTCACCGTCCAAAATTTTTTTAAGTGAAAAAGCATGCTTTAGCCTGTAACACGGTACTGTAATTCAGTGCTTCGAAACATGAAAATCGGCCCAGGACATTGCCCACATAGCCTAAACTACAAAGAAAAGAACAAAAAGAATGAAAGCAAGTGAAAGAGGGAAGGAAAAAGAAAAGCAAAGGAGCCAGGCACCCAGGCACGGTGGCACACACCTTTAATCCCAGTACTCGGGAGGCAGGAGGATCTCTGAGTTCGAGGTCAGTCTGGTCTACAGAGTGAGTCCAGGACAGCCAGGGCTGTTACACAGAGAAACCCTGTCTTGAAAAACAAAAACAAACAAACAAAAAACCAAAAAAAGGAAAGGAAGGAAAGAGAGCAAAGGGATAAAAGAGAGGACAGGGAACCAACAAAAATGACAGGGCCCTGACCCTACCCCTCTCCCCACTGCTACTCCATGTCATCTTGGTACTCTGACTTCTCAGTCTGTGCTCTAGCAGACTAGAAGAAAAGTGTCAAGACACACTTGAGGTAGCTAGTGAGCGAATCTGGCATCCTAAAGATTTTAGTGATTTTTTTTTCACACAGTTCCCACTATATGGCTGACCTTGAACTTGTCACGGAGCCTATTCTCAAATTCTCAAACCTCAGATCCTTAGTCCTCCCTACCCCAGGCTCTGTGCTGGAATTACATGTGTGTGCCATCATGCCTTACCAGCCTAGAGTGCTGATTTGGTTTTTTGTTTGTTTGTTTTTTTTTGTTTTTTTTTGCTTGTTTTTAGTGCTGGGAGTGAACCTAGGGCCTCCTGGACTAGGCAAGCCCTCTACCACCGGACTATATCCTCCAAATGAGACTACATCTTTCTAGGGATCTTTCAGGTGGGCAACCTGTATGACCAATTGGAAACTTTGAGCAACCACGGCCAAACTAAATGCGTCAGAATGAATCCCACAGTTACATTTGCAAACATTCCTAGTTATCCACAATGACAAATAATTGAAGCAAAAATATTCGGAGCCTGTTGGAGAAAATTTAAAGTATCCTTATAATTGTTGTCGTCTTTTTTATTTTCCTTTTTGCATATTTATGCTATATGGCAAAAGTCTGTTTTATCATTAATTTATCTTTTCAATTTTTTTCTCTCCATGTAGTGAAACATGTACAGTATATTAATATGCTCACACATGCATGTAATTTATAAATCAGTTTGCATCTGCCACCTGGCACATTCAACTACCTGTCGTTTATGGTGGCGCCAGTCAAGACTGTCTAACACACTAATTCCTGGCACTCTAAGCTCCAAATTATGCTCTCTTCCTGCAACATTTCCTCTCCTCGGCAGCACTTCCAGGAGAGACTATAGCTTGGAGCAGAGGAGTGGGGCTTAGGACTGGACTTACACCCATCCTAGGGTAAAGACGTTTCCTAGCCTCCTTTGAGCAAGCCCAAGATGAGGCTCGGGTGTGAGGGCCTGGCACAGCACCAGGTGCTGACTAAGCAAAGCCAACCGCCTGCGCACCCTCATCTCCACTGGGTGTTCTCTGCCAGGGTGTTTCTGCCGGCTGAAGGTCTCATTGGTCCCCGAAACTGCATGTTGACTCATCAGATAAATCTTTTTTGCTGACAGTGAAGAGGTACCATGGTTATAACAGGAACTACTACTGAAGTCTCCTAGACGTAAGGCTGCAAGAAACAAAGTCTACCAGACAATCGCCACCGAATCCCAGGGTCAGTCCCGGACTGGCCAGATGCCATGGCGGTGATGGATATTTGCTACAAAGCCTCGGACTTCCTCTTCTACAAGCTGGAATCTGACCACAGCTTTCTCTCACCCTCGCTTTGCCCACCCCACCCACTTAGGGTGGCATGTGTCCAGGGTGGTGCTCTCATGGGCTCCTACCAGGAGCACTGTGCCCAAGCCACAGGGTCCCCAGCCACTCTAGCCTTGGGACAGCCTGGCCCCCATCACTTGAGATTATTAGCTCTAGTAGGGGAAAAGACACATCCTTTGGCCACCTGACTGGCCCATGTACAGAGCTAGTCACCACTCTCAACCCAATTCCCGCTACCCCTGGGGACCTTACCTGGATGGTGTGGCCACTGCCCTGTGCCGTGGGGCCGCCCACCAATTTGCAGAAAAGCTCAGGCCAGGGCCTTGCGACCTCCGAGCCCCGCTCCCCGCAGGTAGCGGTGGCCCAGATCTTTGCCGCCTGGGCCAGGTTGAAGTAGGGCGGGTGCAGGCTGAGCGAGGCCGCCCGAGGTTCCTGAGCCACCATGCCCCAGCAGGGCGACATCCTCAGCAGCACCAGCAATAGCGTGAGCAGCGGCGGTGAGGATCGCGGTGCCCAGCCCGGGGCCACCGCCATCCCGCGGCGCTGGATCTCCTGCCTGTGCACAGCGTGGCACCGCGGAGTAGGAGGCTGCCACTCTCTGCGCGCCCGGGCAGCCCCGGGTGTGGGCGGCGCCCCCGGCCGCGCCCCTCTGTCCACGCGCTGAGCCCGCGGCGTGGGCGCGGCCCCGGGTTTGCGGAACCTGCTCCCGCTGCTGCTGCTGGCACCTCCGGGATCAGGAACCAGCAGGCGTGGACAGTGCCAGCTGCAAACTTTCCTGCGCTCCCCAAAGCCAGGAGCACCAGAGAGGGTCTAACAGCCAGGTCAGAAATCAAACCGGTGTGCTCCCCAAGAACTCGAGGTCTCTGGCTTCTGAGAGGCTTACAGGAAACTGCCTCTGCCGTAGAACTTTCGTCAAAGACCTAGAGAGTTCCCAAGCAAGCATTGATCCGTCAGTCCATTCTTCTATCTTGCATGCTACAGCTACATGCTGAGTCCCGGATTAAAGGATCTCGCTGAATTAGCAGTGGTGGTGGAAAGTACACATCAAAACCACAACCCCCCGGTGCGCGTTGCACTGCGGTTAACAGAGCTAAAAAGGTACCTCAGGGGAAGTCGTTTTGCCCAGGTACTTAACATTCCTTCAAGGCTGAGGTTTAGTCATCCTCCAGCAGTGAATCCACAATAGGCCTTGTCCTCTAAGCTATTAGAGGAGGCGCCATTGATGGGGAAACCAGCATGATCAATGGTTTTAAGTGTCCCAGGCAGAACAGGAGTAAAACCTTGAAGGCTAGAGAAGGAGGCAAAGAGGCAAGACCGGAGAACTCTGCCTGGACAAAGATGAGAACAAAATGGCACGCTTGAGAGGTGCTGTGGTGTGAATATTCCTGCACCTCTCCCAGAATTCATAGTCTGGAACTCTGCAATCAACTATGATAATTTTAGGTAAATAACTCCAGTATGCATGTGATTTGCTTCCATCATTCCACGAGTACAGAGCTATATCTGGGGAATAATCAGGTCAATACATCGTAGGGGTGGCACTGGTGAACGTGATCAGTGTCCTTATAAGCCAACCCCAAGGTGGACATGATGGCACACACCTGCAATCCAGCACTGTGGAAGGCTGAGGCAGGAGGAGATCAGGTGTTGAAGGGCAGCCTGGGCTGCAGAACAAAACCCATCTCAAAAAAAACCAAAAGGAGTGAATAAGTGAATGAAAAGCAAGAAATTAAAGTGTGTTGGCCAGCACTTGCCACATTAGGGCACAGTGAAAAGATTGCTGTGTCTAAACAAGGAATTAGCCCCCACCACAGGAAATCTGCGGATACCTTGTTCTTGATTTCACTGTCTACAGCCACTTTGTGTTTGCAGGCTGCCCACTTTGTGTTACTCTGTTAATAAAAGCTCAAATGAGCCCAGCAGTGGTGGTGCACACCTGTAACCCCAGCACTCAGGAGGCAGAGGCAGGTGGATCTCTGGAGTTCAAGGCCAGCCTGGTCTACAAAGTGAGTTCCAGGACAGCCAGGGCTAACCAGAGAAAACCTGTCTCAAAGAAAAGAAGAAGAAGAAGAAGAAGAAGAAGAAGAAGAAGAAGAAGAAGAAG
>CAJQZJ010032507.1:3177149-3202099 GCA_907164525.1 Lophiomys imhausi | reverse complement strand
ACACACACACACACACACACACACACACACACACACACACACACACACATATATATATATACGTATTTGGTATCACTTATGCGATGCTGTGATCTCTCAAATTTTATTACTCAAGGGATGTAAAGTTTAAAGACTAAAGAAAGCTTAAAATTTAAGTAGAGTTTCCCAATTAAGTAAAACTACATAAGTTAGTTTGCATATTTTTTTCTTGCCTTTAATTTTCTTTGGTAAATGCCATTGTAAGGTGGTTTCACAAGGTGTACTGTTTAGATCTAAGGATGAGAGATGGGCGTTACTAAGGTAAAACACACAGTTACAAACATCCCAGCCCTATGTAAGCAACACTTGTCTGTTGTTTAACATCCCTCTCTGAATTGTCTTTGGGAAGCACGAATTCCCTGTGTAAGCATTTGTGGCATTACCAGTTGAGTTGAAGTTTCCAGTCCATCATCAGGAAAGGCAAAGCAGGTTCCAGGATGGGGGTTTCTTTCCCATCTCACACCTCCTTAATTTCTTCCATCTTTCTATCCTATCTTAGTGTCATGCAGAATGAATTATTAATATTTATTATTGATACGTATAATTATTAAATCCACGGTACTTCTTTAACTGTTATATTCTAAATAAACACACAGAAACCTGTTAGATTTTAATAAGCCTTAAGCACTGGGCTGGGCAGATCTTAACCCTCTAAGTTGGCTTCTGCTTTCCCAGGTAAATCCCAATAATACTTGTATCTGATCCATTTGGTCTGACCCTTAGAACAGGCTACTCAAAGCCACATGTGCTTCTTGTGTACATGGTGTCTGCTCCTTCTTCCTCCCTCTCTCTCCTCCTTGTGGTACTTCTGTGACCCCCAAGTCCAAAAAGCTTGACCGCACCTTCCTCTCTTCTGTCCAGTCAGGCTATGGACAACTTTATTTAGACAATCAGGAAAACTTGCCCAGCATCACTTGATGTAGATGAGAAAATGCTTGTCTGGGGTGTAACTAGATCTTGGGGGCTAGTAATCAACATTTGAATTCATAGTAGCTTTCAAATAAACCCCAACAGTATCATCTTTTTATTTTTATGTATGTGTGTGTGTGTCTGGTATGTGCATGTGGTGTACGCATGCATGTGTGTGTGGAGACACGTTCATGTACACACATGTGAAGGCCAGAAGAGGTTTCTGACACCACTCTGTACCTCATTCCCTTGAAACAACCTCTCACTGAAACTAGAGCTAAGGAAGCAACCAAAAACTCCCCGTGCTTATCCTGCCTGTGCCTCACAGAGCCTTGGGGTTACACATGTGTGTCAGCGTGAAGCTGCCGAGGATTCAAACTCAGGTCCTTGTGCTTGTGCGGTAAGCTCCATCCTCCCAATCCAGCTCCACCTTTTAAAACAATCGCACTGGGGATTAGATTTCAACATAGGAATTCTGAAGAACCACAAGCATTCAGACTATACCACAAACAGTCGTACCTAAGAATCAGTGGTCTACCCCTCTAGAGGCTAGCCTAATAGATACTATACCTCAGCTGCACTATTTAGAATTTTCCTAAGATTCCTTAGAGGTTAATCTGTTAGCAAAGACAAAGAAATGTTCCAAAACCAAGCTTTGTGAGGCTGATATGTTTGTCTTATAGAAATTATTGAGGGCACCTTGCATTATCTGAAGCAGTTCCATTATATCAGCAATGGCTGAACCTTTCCTGCACCATGGGAGAATGCCTGGTGCTTCTTCCCCTTGACTGATGCTGCAGAGCTCAGGGTCATATTTGGGTCCCACCTACCTCCATTTTCTTTCCTCCCTCACTCCTGGCTGTATATTGTAGAGAGCTGCGAAGTGCCGCGCCCTAAAGATGGCGCTGGTCTCCGCCTTCCACCAGCCCGACGGTGAGTGCTCTCTATGATAATAAGTTCATATTTGGTAAAGACCGCTGATCTGGCTTGCTTCCGCATACATAGACCTCTAAGATAGCACCACTTGGCTTTACTTGACTGGCTGTTCATTTAGTATTTAGCCTGTGGGTTGGGTCTGCCCCATTATTCAGAAGACTGTTTTCAAGGGACCTGAATAAACTGCTGGAGAAGAGCTTTTGTGAGTTGCGTCCTCCTTGCTGGACAAGGGGGGATGCGACAAAGTGGTGGCCCGTACGGGGACCCAGAAAAGACTCAGAACTCCTGCAGTAAGGGGCAACGCGTTGGTAAGTTCCTGGGATAAATCAGGACAATAAAGTTTCACGGAGATAGCAAACACAAGGTAAAGTTTCGCAGAGATAGCAAACATACGGTAAAGTTTCGCGGAGATAGTGAACGTACGGTAAAGTTTCGCGGAGATAGCGAACAAAAGATACAGTTTCGTGGGGAAGCTGTGAACCGAAAGTAAACTTTTTAAACATGGGGTTGTCTGAGTCACACCCAATTTTTCTAGCTCTTCAGGAGCTAATTTTAGCTAGGAATTTGAAGATTAAGAAGTCTACCTTAGAAAGATTTTTAAATGAATGTGATTCTGTGGCTCCGTGGTTTGCGGTGTCCGGGAATCTTACGGTATCCTGCTGGGACAAATTAGGCAGGGACTTGGATTTTGCTTGGGAGCAAGGGACTCTGAAGCATGGAGTAAGACCAATTTGGAAAATGGTGAGGAGTTGTTTAGAAGATCAGAGGTGTTGTAATGCAATCAAAGAGGGAGAATCAGCCTTGGAACTGCTACAAGGGGAAAGATCTGAGCAGGTAGACAGTGAAAAGGAAAGTAACAAAGGCGAAAGATTTGAGCAGGCAGACAGTGAAAAGGGAGGCAAAAAGAAAGTTCCTCTCTATCCCGATCTCACAGATTTTAGAGATTTTAGAGATTTTGAGGACTCAGAGAGCACAGATTCTGAAGGAGAGCTACACGCTCTACTAGAACAGTTGGAGAGGACTGTTATTAGAAAAAAGGAAAAGAAAAAAGTAAAAGAGAAGGACACGCAGGCGGCAGTCGGTGTGGGAGGAGCCGCTGCTGCAGTCGGTATGGGTGGAGCTGTTGCCATGGCGCCTGACATGTCAGCAGCAGTCAGAGTGGGTGGAGTCGTTGTTACAGCGCGTTCAGCCACGCTGGCGGCAGCTGGTGTAAACAAAGCCGTTGCCATGGCGCCTTCGACTCCTCCTCCATATCCAGAAGCCACTCAGACAGAGCAGCCAGTTCAGTCCCTGAAAGTAGGGAGATCTTTCTGCCCGGGGATGTGGACACAAGTGAGAACAGAATAGAACATTATCCCACTGCACTTGCTGCTTTAGCCTTGAATGGTATCCAACAATGCTTGCAATCTTTTGGAGTTGCTCCTGCAAGTATAATAGTGCCTTATTCCAGTTATCAAATTAAGATTTTGTGTGGCACTGTAGATGACTGGGCAATATTGCAATGTAGCTTTGAAGGAGTGATTGATAACCATTATCCTAAACATCCATTGCTATTATTTTTTAAGGAGCACCCAGTGATATTCCCTAAGGTTACTTCAGCAGTACCACTTCAAGGGTCACCAAATGTGTTTACTGATGGCTCAAAGACAGGCTGCGGAGCCTATTTGATAGAAAGACAAGAGCCCGTGTTATGTCAATTTCAACCGGGCTCCCCCCAAATAGTAGAGTTGAAAATAGTAATTGAGGTGTTTACAAGATGTCAATTTGCATTCAATTTGATTTCAGATTCAGTCTATGTAGTCAACGCAGTGAAAGTATTAGAATTAGCAGGTCCTATTAAGAATAGTAGTACTGTATGTGCCTTATTACAAGAGTTACAAGTTTTAATCTGGCAGAGAAAAAGGTGTTTTTATATTCAACATATCAGAGCACATACAGGATTACCTGGACCATTAAGTGAGGGTAATGATAAAGTTGATCAATGGACCAGGATGGAATGCATTTTTTGGAGTCATTCCTGGACAAAGCCAGACAGTTTCACCAATTATTTCATGTAAATGCAAAAACTCTACAGCAAAAATTCCATTTGTCTAGAGCAGATGCTAGACAAGTGGTTTTGGACTGTCCTCAGTGTGTGATTCATCATCATCCTCCCAGTGTGGGAGTGAACCCTAGAGGGTTGATGCCACTCAAAATCTGGCAAATGGACGTTACCCACATTTCAGAGTTTGGAACCTTAAAATATATTCATGTATCTGTGGATACCTGCTCAGGTATCATACATGCTACACCTATGAGTGGAGAAAAGGCTCGCAATGTCATAGGGCATTGCTTAGAAGCCTGGGCTGCATGGGGAAAACCACAGCAGCTGAAAACGGACAATGGACCAGCCTATACAGCACAGTCCTTTGTCTCCTTCTGTAACCAGATGGAGGTACAGCTTAATCATGGATTACCATACAATCCTCAAAGACAAGGAATTGTGGAGCGTGCTCATCGCATCTTGAAAGAATTTTTGCAAAAACAGAAAGGGGGAATAGGCCAAGGCCGTACCCCCAAGGAGAGAATGTCTTTAGTTTTATTTACTTTAAACTTTTTCAATTTGGATGCTCAAGGCCGCTCAGCAGCGGACAGACATCAGGATTCCCATGGTTCACCTAAAAGCATGGTGAAGTGGAAGGACATTTTGACAGGCTCTTGGCGGGGGCCTGACCCCGTGCTAACATGGGCGAGAGGGTCTGTTTGTGTTTTTCCTAAGGATCAACAAGATCCAGTGTGGGTGCCTGAACGCCTTGTGAGGAAGATTCGTCATGAAGATCTTCCTAAGGATCCTGGTGATAGTAGCAGTGAGTATGTCAGGAATGACTGAGCCGAGATGGGGGATCCTGTCGATATTCCCAAAGCCGATGCAGGTCAGACATGATGCAACTGTGTTTCCACGCTTATTTAGCAGTAATAGAAGCTTAGGCTTACCCTACCTTCCCTTTGATGATCAGAGAAGCCCTATAGAGGGTAATAGAAATGTCAGCTTCAAGGGTAGTCTGTGATTTTTAATGAGCTTCAATAGGTCAGATGATACAAAATGCATTAAATTGTCTCAGCAGTCAGCAGATTTTTTTTTACCACAACTGAGGTTTGGGGGTAGGAGTGGTGGTTTGTTTTCAGGCAATGGTTCTCGCCTTGAAGGATGGTGGCCCACACGAGTCTCTGACAGGGACCCCCCCAGAAAGCCATGCTGGGCACCTTTTCGTAGAGGATCCACAGGAGAGGAAGGACCTTTTCCCTGGACTGGATGTCAGGAGCGCAGAGCAGTTTGGGTTCAACAAGATTATTTTTCCTTTAGCCCCATGATTAGTAATATAGTGAATAAGTCTTGTACAGGAATGCTTGATATATCTACTAGGGATCCTCAGCAGACTGCCACCAATCCTTTTGATTTGTGGCTTTTGTGTGGGGTAAATGGAAGTTGCATGGACTTGGGACCTGTCATTATGCTTGGGGGAGGAATTTATCAAAGAGGTAATTTTTCCCTAGGGTCCGCTACCAGATTGGATTTTTCTAGCGGTAGTGGCTCTGGTACTTGGAAATCTTTGTTTCATTCTTACCGCAATAAGACCTTTTCAGCTTTGCCAGTATGTCTCTGGCCTCCTTTTCTGTGGATTGTAAGTAATGGGAGTGCATCCTTAGGTGAAGAAAAGTTAGTATGCACTCCAGGCACATGTTTTTATGCCCTGTGCTGGAATGCCACAGCCTTTCCTGTGGCTGTGGTGACTAGAATGCCTCGATATGTACCAGTTCCTGTAGAGGCCCCTAATACCATGATGCTATTTAGGTTTAAAAGAGATTTTGGCATCACTGCAGCTATTGTTACTGCCATCACTATTGCTGCTGTGGGAGCTACTGCCTCAGCTATTGCCTTGTCTAGTTCTATACAGACTGCCAATGCCCTGAATAACATCTCAGCCACTGTGGAACAGGCATTGGATACTCAGAACTCTATGAATTCTCATCTCAAAGGAGGTCTTATGATAGTTAATCAACGCATAGATTTAATACAAGAACAGATTGATTCTCTTTGGCAACTAGCACAATTGGGATGTGAGTGGAAATTGCAAGGTTTGTGTGTTCCGTACAATATCAAAATTATACAAAAGCTGCTAATTTGTCTAGACAATTGTCAAAGTTCCTCTTACAGGATTGGTCGGCTGAATTTGAAAATTTGATGAGAGAGCTGAGAGCGACAATCGTCCACATCAACTCCACTCGGGTGGATTTGAGCCTGGCTACTGGCTTGACTTCTTGGATACAGACGGCTATGGATCATCTTAAGGAGTGGGCGGGCGTAGGCTCTTTGGCGATACTAATGATACTAGCCTCTCTGGTTTGCCTATGGTGCATCTACAAAATGAGAACCACACAAAAGCATAATGCAGCCATAATTATACAAGCCCTTGTCGCCATTGAGGCGGGCCAGTCCCCTCAGGCATGGCTTGCTGCCGTGAAGTAAATCTTCACTAAGCATAGTCCCTGCCCACTGAGGTATTCGTTCCACGGATATTAGGGTCTGGCAAGTCAGTGACGGAGTTGACGGGTAAGTCTTGGCCATCTAAGACAGGGCAGTCCCGAGTGGGGACTGACCCAGAGACGGGTAAGAGTTTGAGCACCGCCCTCCTACAGGCTCAGGCCCACCGTGAGATCCCCAGATAGAGGGATTACGAAGCCTTTCCAGGGACTTTTACCAACTTTAGAAAAAATAAAAAAGGAGGAACTGTAGAGAGCTGCGAAGTGCCGCGCCCTAAAGATGGCGCTGGTCTCCGCCTTCCACCAGCCCGACGGTGAGCGCTCTCTATGATAATAAGTTCATATTTGGCAAAGACCGCTGATCTGGCTTGCTTCCGCATACGTAGACCTCTAAGATAGCACCACTTGGCTTTACTTGACTGGCTGTTCATTTAGTATTTAGCCTGTGGGTTGGGTCTGCCCCATTATTCAGAAGATTGTTTTCAAGGGACCTGAATAAACTGCTGGAGAAGAGCTTTTGTGAGTTGCATCCTCCTTGCTGGACAAGGGGGGGCGCGACAGTATATTATTAGGGGTTTTTTGTTTTGTTTTTGTTTTTTTCTCTTTTCAGTTTCTCTTTGTCCCATTTTCTCTACCTCTTACTTTATTTTAACCCTATTTTTTCCTGTGTTTATGTAAAAAGGCTTTCAAAACTGTCTGCCAAAGATAAAAAAGCAACACAAATAGAATACAATACAAGTTATCACTGGAAACATGCAGAAAAGTTCCAAGCAGCTACTTGACTAGTCTGGAAGAAATCAGAAACCTGGCATGCTGTCTGTGCTTAGCTGGTTCTTCTCGGTTTTTTTTTTTTTTTCTGGGTTTTGGTGTTTTGTTTTGTCATGAGGCCTTGCTATCTATCCTTGACTAGCCTAGTACTCACTATGTACAGACTGGTCTCAAACTCATTGAAGATCCTCCTGCCTCAACCTCTGAAGGGCAGGGTGGGTCATGCCTGGCCTTTCATTTTGTTTTGTTTCTTGTTTAGGACATAGAACTTCTGAAAAACAAGTTGTATGGATGAACAACAATTCGAATGTTTTGACTCTGAAATTCTATATACTTATCCCGGCAAAATGAGGAATATTGGTAAAATTTCAATATAAGATAATTGTTATTTTTAATAACCATAAAATCAACTAAAGTTTTTTTTGGAAAGGAGAGACTTCATTATAATACATCCAATCTTAAACACAGCCATTACATTGTTTAAGAGGAAAATATGCCCATTATCATACTTAGAAAAATATCAGAATCCATGTGACTCTTATGTTGCTACACTACTAACAAAAACTTGGGGTCTATTTTTAAAATTGCAGCCCAGGTAAGTCACATTACAAGTCATTGCTATCTTCTGCAATATTATGGTTTGATTCTGGATATCTATTAAAAAGATATCAAAGGTAATGGTGGAAATCCCTACACGGCCTCTGGTTTTGGTGATCAGCACCCTGATAGCAACTCTTTTCTTCTTGAAGGCACTGCTGGGAAGGCAGCTTCAATTTTCAACCCCTGATGCAGCCACTTAGGAATGAGTGTTGAGGGGCTGGAGAGATGGCTCAGCGGTTAAGAGCACTTCTGCTAGCTGCTCTTCTGGAGGTCCTGAGTTCAATTCCCAGCAACCACATGGTGGCTCACAACCATCTATAATGAGATCTGGTACCCTCTTCTGGCATGCAGGTGTACATGCAGTTAGAACTCTGTATACATAATAAATAAATAAATCTTTAAAAAAAAGGAATGAGTGTTGATATAGAAGAATGTGAATAGACCTATACTTATCACCCTGCACAAAACTTAAGTCCAAGTGGATCAAAAACCTCAATACAAAACTAACACACTAACTCTTTTTTTTTTTTTTTTTGGTTTTTCGAGACGGGGTTTCTCTGTGTATCCTTGGCTGTCCTGGACTCACTTTGTAGACCAGGCTGGCCTCGAACTCACAAAGATCTGCCTGCCTCTGCCTCCCAAGTGCTGGGATTAAAGGCGTGCGCCACCACTGCCCGGCTCAACACACTAACTCTAATAGAAGAGAAAGTGAGGAAAATCCTGGAACTCATTGGCATGGGTAACAACTTCATGAACAGAACACCATAGCTCAGGCTCTAAGACCAATCATCAATAAATGGGACCTTATGAAACTGAAAAGCTTCTGTAAGGCAAAGGACACCAGAACAAAACAGCAGCCCACAGGTTGGGAAAGTATCTTCACCAACCCCATATCCAACAGAGGGTTAATATCCAAAATATATAAAGAACTCAAGAAATTAAACACCAATAAATCAAATAACCCAATCAAAAAACGGGGTATAGAGCTAAACCAAGAATTCACAAAAGAGGAATCTCTAAAGGCTGAGAAGCATTTGAAGAAATGTTCAACATCTTTGGTCATCAGGGAAATGCAACACAAAATGATTCTGAGATTCCATCTCACACCTGTCAGAATGGCTAAGATCAAAAACTCAAATGATAGCACATGCTGTCAAGGATGTGAAGAAAGAGGAACACTCCTTCATGGCTGGTGGGAGTGCAAACTTGTACAATCACTTTAGAAATCAATCTGGAGATATCTTAGAAAATTAGGAATAGTTCTACCTCAAGACCCAGCCATACCCCTCCTGGTCATATATCCAAAAGATTCTCCACCAAATGACAAGGACATCACATCAACAATGGTCATAGCAGCTTTATTTGTAATAGCCAGAAACTGGAAACAACCCAGATGTCCTTCAACTGAAGAATGGATAAAAAACAAAAAATCCTGTGGTACATTTACACAATGGAATACTACTCAGCTATCAGAAACAAGGAAATCAGAAACAAAAACAAAACAATTTGCAGTCAAACGATGGAACTAGAAAAGCTCATCCTGAGTGAGCTAACCCAAACCCAGAAAGATACACAAGGCATGTATTCTCTCTCTCTCTCTCTCTCTCTCTCTCTCTCTCTCTCTCAATAATTCAAGCTACATCTCCATCACAGCCCCCTCTCTCCATCCCCTCCTGGTCCCACCCTCCCTTCCTCCACCCCCTCTTCCACCTATCCTTCTCTTCCAGTGTGGGGTGCTTCCACATATCAGCTCCACTCCCAGTTCATCAGTCACATGAGGGCTAAGAGATTCCCCTTGCACAGGGGGCATACATGGCAGTTCCACTAGAGTGGAGTGTCCCACTAATAGGTAACAAAGTCCACGTTCCTGTTCTTTTGGGTCTATTGATCGTAGGATGGTTATCCTGTACTTTATGGCTAAAATCCAGTTATAAGTGAATGTATGCCATGTGCATCTTTCAGGGTCTGAGCTAGCTCACTCATGATGAGCTTTTCTACTTCCATCCATTTGGTTGCAAATTGCATGATTTCCTTGTTTCTGATAGCTGAGTAGTATTCCATTGTGTAAATGTACCACAGGATATTTTGTTTTTTATCCATTCTTCAGTTGAAGGACATCTTGATTGTTTCCAGTGTCTAGCTATTACAAATAAAGTTGCTGTGAACATAGTTGAGGAGATGTCCTTGTGGGTTGGTGAAGAATCTTTTGGATATATGCCCAGGAATTATATGGCTGGATCTTGAGGTAGAGCTATTCCAACTTTTCTAAGATATCACCAGACTTATTTCCATAGTGGTTGTAAAGCTTTCACTCCCACCAGCAATGGAGGAGTGTTCCCCTTTCTCCACAACCTCACCAGCATATGCTGTCATTTGAGTTTTTGATCTTAGCCATTCTGACAGGTGTGAGATGGAATCTCAGAGTCATCTTGAGTTGCATTTCTCTGATGATTAATGTTGTTCAGCATTTCTTCAAGTGTCTCTCAGACTTTAGTTCCTCTTTTATGAATTCTTTATTTAGTTCTGTTATTTAGTTTTGATTGGATTATTTGGTTACTTGGATAATTTCTTGAGTTCTTTATAAATTTTACATATTAGCCCTCTGTCGGATATGGGGTTGGTGAAAATCTTTTCCCAATCTGTAGATGTGGGGAAAAGCTTCAAACTCATTGGCACAGGTGATAATTTCCTGAACAGAACACCAACAGCTCAGGACCTGAGATCAACAATCAATAAATGGGACCTCATGAAACTGAAAAGCTTCTGTAAGGCAAAGGACACTGTCATTAGAACAAAAAAGATATATATTCTCTTATAAGTGGATATTAACCATATAGCACAGGATAACCATCCTACAACCCTCAGATCCAAACAGCTAGGAACCTAGAATAACTAGGAAAAACTCCAGCCAGTGGTGAGTCAAGGAACCTGTTACAGGTTAGTGAACACCTTACCCTAGATGGGGTGCCATATCAAGACCCAGTACAAGAGGAAGCTCTTGACCCTCACATGACTGATGAACTGATGGAGAATGTTAGGTGGGGGCCCACCTCATCTGAGGAGAAGGAGAGGACTGAGATGGGGAAGAGGGAGGAAGAGAGTGAAAGGCGGAGGGAGGGACCAGGAGGGGAGGAGGGAGGAGACTGTGATAGAGAGGTAACTTGAAAAAACAAATTAATTTTTTAAAGGGTAACTAAGCATAAAAAATAATAAAAATAAATAAAATTTTCGAATGATAATTTATGAAAGGCATACTTGCCTTACTGGCATGAAAGGAAAATTGTTCTTAATTTCAGGTTAGAATGTTAGACTGCAGGTTGCCACACAGCTCACACACTCCTGGATACCAGCTTATAAGTTTTCTTCTTATATACAAAGGATATTTTCGTTGTTTGGTATTTAAAATGCAGTTAAGAGATTTAAAATGTTGTAAGTAAATTAAGGGTTACTATAGTTCAAACTGGTTTTCTAAATCTCTAAGAGTTGAAGTAATTTGGAGCTAAGATAAAATACTTGAGCAGGGCGGTGTTAGCCCATGCCTTTAATCCCAGCAGAGACAGGCAGATCATAATAGAGTTAGTTGTCTTCTCAATTCTAGAGTTACAATGAACAGGGTTCTCATGGTTCACACCTTTAATCCCAGCACTTGAGAGGCATACACCTTTAATCCCAATACACTGGAGACAGAAGCATACAGATCTCTGAGTTCAAGGCCAGCCTGATACAGAGCCAGCTCCTAATAGACAAAAAGTTAGATCCAGGGGTGGTGGTTCACACCTTTAATCCAATAATTGGGAGGCACACGCCTTTGATCCCAACACTTGGGAGGCAGAGGCATGCACATAGGATTTACAATGAATTAAGTTTAAAAGTGGATTCTGGCTCAGAGGTTAAGAGCACTGGCTGTTCTTCCCAAGGTCCTGAGTTCAATTCCCAACAACCACATGGTGGCTCACAGCCATCTACATTGAGATCTGCCTGGGCATATATGTAGAGCAAATACTGTATACATAATGAATAAATAAAAAATGTTTAAAAAAAAGTGAATTGCAAAAGGCAAGCTGAAATTCAAAGTGAATTGTCCTTTGTGATCTCAAAATATATACACGTAAAGGTATGTTTAGTTCCAAACTATCAAAAGAATTTTTTAAATCTCAATTGAAAAATAATACTTTTTATATTGTCAAAAAAAATCCTAATTTGCTCTAGGAAAGATATTGCTTGCCAAAAAGGTAGCACCCCAGAGTTAGGATTAGAACACAATTCTGTGCTCTTCTCATCTTTCCATGAGATTAAAAGCCTCCATCTAAGGAGTCCAGGGACAACTGGATGACTGAAACTTCTGAAGAAAAAAAGACCAGACACCAAAGAAGACAAGACAAGTAATCCAGATGATCCAGCCTCGCATACTTTCTCACTAGCTGTTTCCTCAAAAATCTACAACCAGAACAACTCAAAATGGCTAAAATGGTCCAGCCCCACAGACTGTTCCAGCCAGGACTTCAATAAAACCCTGAACTTTCCCACCCAAAATTCAGCTTCTGACTACAAACTTCTCAGGACATTTAAATAGCTGAGCACAAAAAAAAAAAAAAACTGGTCAATGAATATTACTATTAACTTGCTTAAGCATGTTTCCATTCTTATTTGGAAACATGGTTTCCTACATTCCACATCAGTAGGAAGCAATTTTAAGAGAGCAACATCCCATTCCCAGAACATGGAGTGGGTGATGTTTTTGGTCATTTAATGGGTTATAGATGTTTGTTGTCATTTAGGAGGATTGGTTACAAGTTGTTAAATGGTCTTGCTAAACAAGGTTTAGGGGGTTAGATCCAGGGATTTCTCTCTTTTTATTTTCTCTGTTCTTCTTTCTCTTCTATGTGGGGGGTAAGACTTGAAAATTTTTAAAAGGGAATATAGACATGACATAGAAATGATAAAGAAAAGGGGTAGATTATTGAACCTGCAAGTTATATTTGGCTACATTGATATAGATCTTTGTATACTGATACAAAATTAGGGTTAACTCTTTTTTTTTTTTTTTTTTTTTTTGGTTTTTCGAGACAGGGTTTCTCTGTATAACAGCTCTGGCTGTCCTAGACTCACATTGTAGACCAGGCTGGCCTCGAACTCACAGAGATCCGCCTACCTCTGCCTCCCAAGTGCTGGGATTAAAGGCGTGCGCCACCAACGCCCGGCAGGGTTAACTCTTTTTAAGGTATTGTACCTATGTAATTCTTAAAAATGTTTCAACTGTAGACAGCATCTGTCTGAAAAGAACAAAACTTAGAAGCAAGGAATGGACCCTGACTGAATCCATCTTTAAAAAAAAAGATTCCATTTTGTATTAGGTTTGACTCAGAGCTGACCTCCAGTTCCAGAAAAATAACAAAATGTACCCGACCTTGCATTCCACGGGTGTTCCCTCGTCATCACAGGACAGCTCACTCTGAGAAAGCACCCAAAAAGTCTAAACAAACTTTCTGGTGGTCAAGCTGACCGCAGCTGGTTAGTCAGTAACAACGAACCAATCAGAAATGGACATGACTAGTTACCCAAATGTCATCCAATCATATGATAAAAACCTGTTTGTCTAAGTCTGTATTTAAACCCTGTGCTTTCTGGGCTCAGGACTGTCAATTCGAACTGCTGTGTCGGTGAGCACTGAGAGTCCAAGTTCCGAACTTAAATAAACAACCTTCATGCATTTACATCAGAGTTAGCTCCTGAGTGATTTTTGGGGTCTCCAGAACTGGGCAAAACATGGGGAGGCTTGTCTGCTTGTGATTCCCCAGATCACCAGGACTCCTGCCTGGAGGGTTCAAACCAGTTGGTATGCTACTGTATCTCTATGTGTGTCTGTCTCTGTATGTATGTCTGTCTATGTACTTGTGAAAACCAGGGTGCCACTCCTGAATTTCCAGTAGACTGGCATTGACTTAAGTGGACACATGGTGCGTTGTCAGTCTGGGGTCTTAGGAGACACCCCAAACCACGACCTGCATCTGTACCTGGACCTGTGGGAGAGCACAAAGTGCCCCTTTGGCCTGAATGGTCATGATGGGTTATTCCCACACAGTCCTACTTTCAGTTTTGCCTCTGGTTGGAGAACGTTTGTGCCTGACTATGTTTGTTCTTTCTACGTTTCTTTGTTTCTTTATGACCCTTTACTTAACTGAGACAACCTCCCTTTTCTCTCCCTCTCCCCCCACCCCGCCCACAGAGGGGCAGCTTTGGAGCTACAGCACAAGACCCTGAAATGACAGGAGAGGGAGAGGCAGTGGAATGAGGAACAGGGAGAGACCCACCAGGAGAAGTGCTGCAGGATTGAGTCTACCCATTTGCCTGTTTAAAAAAAAAAAAAAAATGCAACGAGATAAAAAGAAAGTTTGCTGAAGGATGTTGATACAAATAAAGTTTGGCCAGGAAAATATATGCATATCAGAGAGGAGATGTCTTGGATTTAATTATGCTTTATAATTGGGAATGAAAAATTTGTTCAGAATGTCTGATGTCTGAGGACACCTGGATAATTATTATTTGAGCTGAGACAGAGACAAAAGATAAAAAATACAAAAGAGAGGAAAAGAAAGATAGAGATAAAAATAGAGGGGGAAAAAACAGGAACTGAAAAAGAAAAAGAGACATAAAAGTCAGGGATCTTTGGGGTCCCCACCGGAAAGAAGGGATAAAAAACTTAAGCAAGTTGTGAGGGTCTGAGGATGTAAATGCAAAATTATTTTTAAAAAGAGGCTTCTAAAAGATATCAGAAAGTCTAAAAAATTGTTAAGGTTTGATAAATGCAAGTTCCTAAGGTTAAACAAAAATGGTTTCTAAGAAATGCAAGCTGATAGTCAACTTATTTGTAGTTATGCCAAAAAGTTATGCAGTTAGTTATGAGATTAAGCTTTATTTAGCCTCCTCTACCTGCTTCCACAGTCAAGCAGAGAGTGACTAACTAGAAACAAGATCCATCTTAGGTAGATATGGTGGTCCTCGGACACTGCAGCGATCTGCAGAACATGACATTTAAATATTTAATACAGAAACCTTTTCATGATAGACATGCCAGCTCCTGACAGCATTCCTAGGCTCCTCCAAAGAAGACAATGGGCACAAAGAATCTCCACCTGGAACTGACAAAAACAACCCCCCACTTACATGACTTCACTCCTTACCCAAACAACTGGTGAAATCCATCAAAGAACTCCTTGGTCATGTAATCAACTTGCTGAAGATTGGAGCCCACGAATCTGCCATGGTGAGACATCCGTTTGAGAAGTACACCCTGCAACACAGTGTTAATGAGAGCAAAGCTGACAGCCCCAGAGCCCCAGAGTGACTTCGCTGGTTTTCTGTAACTTCCACCAAAATACCCACTTAAGTTCTTTATTTGTACCATACCTTCAAATAGAGAGATTTGGTAAAAATTTTAAAAACAAAAGGAGAATGAGTAGGGTCTGGAACATTACCTCATGGAGAAGAGGCTGTACATGCCTATTGTCTCTAAGGGGAATATGTGTGTCTGTTTCAGACCCAGCATGTACTTTTTGCTATGGTTAAGTTTGTGCATCATATGGCACCTGTCCAGACCCCACTACTGTATCTGAGTGGAGGGGACAGGGTCCTGCTGCTGCAGCAGCACGGAGGGCTGGGTAGAACCCAATTACCCTGCCTTGGCTGTCAGGAGTAGCCATGGAGAACCAAGTCCTCCTGTGAGGCCGCTCTCACTGTGCCTGTGGGAGTAACGTAACATTCCACACAGAGACTGATCACACAGCTTTTCTGATGTGAGGTTGCAAAAGTGACCCCTGATGACAGGCCACAGGTGACATTTGCTGAGATGGAAAGCAAGTGAGTTCCTTCTGGCACTGAGTGAACATTTGCATACAAACTGGGCTCAAATCCCTGCAATGATCACAAGTTTCTCGCCCACCAAGGGCTTCAGGTTCTTTTACCACTAATAGCCGTTGCCTCGGGTTAAAGGAGAATTAAATGTCAGAACTTGGTGCACTTTGGTTAATATGGGTTAGTTCCTCCCTCTTACTTCCAATCTCACCCTCCATCAGGAATCTTCCGATGGAAACCACGAGAGAAACCAACTGCAAGTTGTGTAACCCACCCCTCCACTTACACCCCACACCTCTCCCCGTTTTGAAACGTTCCACCCCAGAGGTGGGTTCCTTAAGGTTCATGAAGTTTTAAAACCAAGGAGTCGTGAGGTTGATGAGACTCAGTAAGCAAACAAACTTCTGAAAAAACTAAAACTGACAAGATTCCCAAGGCCTCTCCCCAAGCTTCTAAAAATAGTAAATGATTGCTGGGTGAAGAACGGAGGAAGACTTACACGGATAAGAAGGTGGGCGAGTATGGACTTCCTTCCATGTTAGGCTCAGTGGGGATCACCGCTAAATTTGGGGGAGTGCATTTTAGAGAGATTTGCCTGATAGTAACCCCGACAGTTTTGTTCTCTCCGGGGACTGTTTTATGAGGATAAAATTAGCCAGGTGTGTGGGATGATGCATTAAGCACCCACAGAGACCCCGAAGAATCCCATCAGCCAGGTGCATGGTGCTGCATGAGTCCCATTCTTAGCAGAGACTGACAAGGATCCCATCAGCACCCTGGCCAGAGGCTGCCAGAAAGACCTTCAACTGGCAGCCTGTGGTGGTGGAAGGGAAAAGGTCCTTACAGCTAAACAGGATTAATTAACGTTCCAGCCCTATCCACCATTAGCCAGCCATTCCATTTCAGGGCCCCATCGTCTCTAGGGAATGGGTTAAGACCATCAGCTCCCAGGATTTTCATAAGGAGACCTGCTGGTGTTTAAGTACAAGTACTAACCGCCTGCGTTTTTCTTTCTCCGCTGTGTCCATCCAAACTGCGCGAGCACAGGCTCTGCTGTTTATAAGATAGTGGACCATAGCAAGTGGAAAACTTGTTTTGTCTACATAGATATCCAAGACAAGTGGAAAGACTTGAGTCCTTCCTGATTTAAAAATAAATAAATAGATAGATAGATAGATAGATAAATGCTGTTAATGCAAAAAGGGGTCAAAGACCTGAAACTTGGAAATTTCTAGAGGAAAAACATCAAACATGGGCAAGGACTTTTCTGAAAATGACGCCATTAGCCTAAGACTAATAACAAAAATTTGCAAATAGAAATTGATGAAAGAGTAAACATTCCCATTTTCAGATTTTACTTGTACTTGTATTTTTTAACAACTTTAAAATGAACTATTCATCACAAATGCAGTTGAGAAGAGGGAGTGAGGTACAAACGGGTCAATGAGAGAATGAATGAGTGGGTTCCTACAGGGCTGGAAGGTAAGACATCCACCTTTTACCTTTACATTGGAATCGTCTATAATTTTTTTTAACTTTTGTACATTAAAAATAATGTATTTTTAATTTTAAGAAGGACCTTCCCACTTCTAATTAGCCCACCCCAAAAGGAAATGGTCTGTGTGACGAGTGGACAGGTGTGCAGCATATGGACAGGAGAAGGGTGTTATTAAAATAAAATAAAACGGCCTTTCTACCCCAGAAAGGAAACTCACTACTTAAGCAACCAAAAGGTTTCTTCCAAGAACTTTCCCACCAACACTACCGAAAAAAGGTGGGGAGGAGATATTCACAGATTCTTGAAAAAGAACAAAAGAGAAAAAGAATGAGAAAGACAAAAATAAAGCGTGGTGAAATGGTGGAGCAAGTCTTCCTAAAACTTCATTTTCAAATACCGTGATATGTGTTCAGTAGCAAAGGCAGAGGCATCAGCTAACGCACACAAGGCTCCTCCAGGGTGTGTTGGAGGGTTTACATATGTGGACATGAGTGAAGAAGACATTGTGTGTGTGAGAGAGAGAGAGAGAGAAGAGCTTGGTAGGTATGGAATTTGAAAAATGTGTGTGTGTGTGTGTGTGTGTGTGTGTGTGTGTGTGTGTGTAGCAGGGTATCTGAGTGCAGATATATGTGGGGAGACGTATGTACGACCTCGGTGCAGAGAGCTGCGTGCCTGGACGCTATGTATGTGTTGTTTGTGGGACATCTGTGTCCAGGGCATCTTGGGTGCAGTCACAAGAACCCTGCATGAAGAACCCGTGTGAACAGTGTGTGCCACGAGTGTGGAGGATGGACTCTGTGTGGAAGCTGTGTGCGACGTATGATATGAATGTGAAGAACTCTCTGGAACCTATGTGCTGGGTGACGCTGGCGTGCAGGGCATCCTGTGTGAGAGTGGACAGTGCGCAGAAGCTCCGCTATGTGGTGTACGATATCTGCGTGGACACTGGGTGGGCGTGGAGGCTCTAGGTGTGGTGTGGGACCCAGTGTGGAAGGGGTCCTGGGTGAGTGTGGACGCTGCTGTATGGAAGCTGCGCGTGTGCTACAGGATGCCGGTGTGGCGTGCGTCCTGGGTGCCCAGCGTGAAAGCTGTCCGTGGGGCGTGACCTGAGTGAGCGTGGAGAACTCAGAGCGGGCACGCGGAGTTTGCGGCCGTGCCTGCGTGCCCCTGCTGCGGGGACTGGGGCTGGGGAGGGAGCGGAGCGCGCGCCACCCTGGCCGGCCCTGCGCGCGGCCCGGCACCGCCCTGTCTGTCCGTCCGCGGCCGCGGGAGCGCGCGGGGCCCGCCCCTCTGCGGCAGGCGGCGGGCGCCGGGAGCCGGGAGAGGCGGGCCGTGGCGCGGCGGCCGCGGGCATGGGCAGGATGTCCTTCAAGGTGAGCGGGGCAGCGCGGGGCGGGAGGACCTGAGCCGTCCGGTTCGCTTCAGCTTTCCGCACTTTCAGCCGGGGTCCGGTGAGCCCCGCAGGGCGGGGTAACAGGCCGCGTTTGGGAAGAAGCCGTGGAGGTCAGGGCTTCCCCTGCGCCATCATCTCCGGGTCCTCCGGGTCCTCCCGCACCCGCCTCCTCCTCCTCGGAGCACTTTCTCTGCGAGGCGGAAGTGCTTTTGAACAGCAGGGTTCTGCGTCCGTAGGACTCTTGTCTTTCTAAAAGAGTTCATTCATTGAAGTCATTCCATTTAATGCCCACACTCGAGGATGAAAGTGGGATTCATTGATTTGCCTCCCCCTCCCCCCGCTGAAAGGTTTTAATAAAAACAATAGTCAAATGGATTGAATTTCTAAAATGTATCGTGGTGAACCAGTGTTCAGGGAGGCCTTTGGGATGATCTGTTCCTCTCTCTTCTCTTCCCTTCTCTCCCCTCCCCTCCCCTCCCCTCTCCTCTCCTCTCTTTTCTCTCTCTCTCCCCCTCCCTCTCTTAGTAAAGACATAGAGAGAAGTTAACCCCCCCATCATTTGCAGTTATAAAGCTAACGGTATTAAGACTGAAATCGAGTGCATCTAACCCCTATCGTCCCATCTCTTTTGATAGCTCATTTGAGCAGAGGAATGACAGGATGAGATTTGCATGTCAGAAAGACACTGGCTACCGCTGAAGAGACAGGGGTCCACAGCATCAGGACGGACGGACGTTATGGTAGGCTAGTAGGTTTGGAGGTCCAGCTGGATCTGGGAGGACCTGGGGTGTATGTCATATGATCAAAATATATTGTATGAAATTCTTGAAGAATTAATGACTATAACTTAATTTTTTGAATTAAAAAATGGATTTGGATGAGAGTGTAGGTAGGGAGAATGGACGGAATTAAGCCAATGAAGATGAGATTTTGCAGTGTGCAGAATTACGTGCTAGCTGAACCCAAGGGTGTCGCTCTGTGAAGAAGATCAAGATTTAAAATGAGGGACAGGAAGCCGGGCAGTGGTGGCGCACGCCTTTAATCCCAGCACTTGGGAGGCAGAGGCAGGCGGATCTCTGTGAGTTCGAGGCCAGCCTGGTCTACAAAGTGAGTCCAGGACAGCCAGGGCTACACAGAGAAACCCTGTCTCGAAAAACCAAAAAAAAAAAAAAAAAAAAAATGAGGGACAGGAGACGAGGCTCCTCTATGGGTAACCACTGGCTCAAATGGCTCATTCAGGGTAGTGCTCAGGGTAGGAGGGCAAAGGCAGGCAGAATCCAGAGGCTCCCTGGGTAGGGAGCCTCTCACTGAGAGACCCTGTCTCAGATAGTACAGTGGGAAAGCAATAGAAGACTTCTGGCATTTATCTTTGACCTCTGAAACACACACACAACAAGCACACCTGTGTGAACACACATCTTGTATGTCCTGGTGGTCAAACTCAGACATGTCATACACATAAGCTCTGATACTAAGATTAATAATTAATAATAATAATAAATTTAGAATGAGAGGAATAAGAGAATCCCAATGAGAAAACTGAAAAAGAACAACCAGAAATGGATGAAAGAAAAAAAAAAAACAGAAGCAGTTTTGCGAAAGGTTATTTCAGGAGCCAGATTGCAATAGTATTCAAAGAGACTAGGTGGAACCCACAAGTATAGGGAACTCTTCCAGCCATGGCTGCCTGTGGGAGCTTGAGTTGACAAAGGTTTCGCTTTATGATGGTAGAAACTTGAGCATCCTTAAATGGTAGCAGGCAAATTGGTAAGATGCACAGAGGATTAATAAGTGGCAAGGAGTAGTTCAACATCATTTACCACAGGAGACATGCAAATAAAACCACATTGCAATCCGACTTCACCCCCCACTAGGGTGGCTAATTAGCAAGACAATGGCAAATGTGTTGGTGAAGATGTGCAGAAATTGGAACCATACACTGCTGGGGGATGTAAATGTAAAATATGATCATTTTAATATTACGTTTCCTTTTTTTGTATGTGTGTACATACATATCCATGTATGATTATTGTTGTAGAGGAGGGGCCATTTGTTGTGAGTGCACATGTGTGCTAGTATACATGGAAGCCTGAGGTCAATGTCAAAAATCACACTTAAGCTGGGCATGGTGGCGCATGCCTTTAATCCCAGCACTTGGGAGGCAGAGGCAGGCGGATCTCTGTGAGTTCAAGGCCAGCCTGGTCTACAAAGTGAGTCCAGGACAGCCAGAGCTGTTACACAGAGAAACCCTGTCTTGAAAAAAAAAAAAAAAATCACACTTAATTGTGCTTCCGCCTTATTCAATGAGGCAAAGCCTCTCAGACAAATGCCTGGGTCTCTGATGCAGCTACTCCTGCTAGCCAGCTTGCTCTGGGGAGCCTGTCACTGAGGCTATGGTGATGGCTGGGCAGTAATTCCTCACACTTGCAGAGCACTCCTGCTAGCCAGCTTGCTCTGGGGACCATCACTGAGGCTGGCGGCAGAGCAAGCACTTTAACTGTAAACCACCCACCCCAAACCAGATGTGACCTCTAAAAAGTATGATCTGTCTTCAGAACCTTTAACACATAGAATTACCACACTATCCTGTGACTGTACTCCTAGATATGTATCTAGAGGAAACAAAAATATGTCCACACAAAAATAGGTATATCCATTCATAGCAATAATGTTTACAATAGCCAAAAAAAAAAATGGAACTGCTGTAGGTGTCCAACAGCAGATGAAACAGTTTATATTGTAAATAATGGACTGGGAAGCTTAAATAGCAGACACTTTTTTTTTTCTTAAGTTCCAGAGACTGGGAAGTCTGAGATCTAGGAGCTGAGTCTGTACTGGCTGGTTTGTATTTAGTGGGGTTCTGTACTGGCTGGTTTGTATTTAGTGGGGTTCTGTACTGGCTGGTTTGTATTTAGTGGGGTTCTGTACTGGCTGGTTTGTATTTAGTGGGGTTCTGTTCTGGCTGGTTTGTATTTAGTGGGGTTCTGTTCTGGCTGGTTTGTATTTAGTGGGGTTCTGTACTGGCTGGTTTGTATTTAGTGGGGTTCTCTACTGGCTGGTTTGTATTTAGTGGGATTCTCTACTGGCTGGTTTGTATTTAGTGGGGTTCTCTACTGGCTGGTTTGTATTTAGTGGGGTTCTCTACTGGCTGGTCCTGTGTCAACTTGACACAATTTGTAGTCATCAGAGAGGAAGGAGGCTCAGTTGAGGAAATGCCTCCATGAGATCCAGCTGTAGGGCATTTTGTCAATTAGTGGTCAATGAGGGAGGGCCCGGCCTATTAAGGTGATGCCACCCTTGGGCTGGTGTTCCTGGATTCTAAGAAAGCAGGCTGAGCAAGCCATGAGCAAACATGCAAGCCAGTGAGCTGCACTCCTCCGTGGTCTCTGCATCAGCACCTGTCTCCAGGTTCCTGCCCTGACTTCCTTTGGTGAAGTGGAAGTGGAAGCCGAATAAACCCTTTCCTCCCAGCTTGCTTGTTGGTCAAGGTGTTTCATCACAACAGTAGAAACCCTGACTAAGACAGGCTATTTTCCTGGCTTGCAGCTCGCCTCTCGCCATCTGATTTGCAGGATGGAAAGATAAAACTCTGGTGTCTCTTCTCTTTTTATTTTTTAAAATGTATTGATTTTTGGTTGTGTAGAGGTAGGGCACATGCATGCCCATGGTGTTCACAGAGAAGTCAGAGGACAACTTGCGGTTGGATCTCTCTCCTTCTCTCCTTGTGGGTCCTGGGGATCAAGAATCAGCTGGCCTTCTTCCTTCTCTTAAAGGGTCAAAATAAATCCTCCCTTAAGCTGTTTCCCTCAGGTATTTTGTAACAGTGACTCCAAATGTAACTATATAATACGATTGTTTAATCAGAGAATTAACTTTAAAGCATGCTGCAAAGTAGGAAACCTGGACACAGGGTAAGTGAAAGAAGCTAGAGAAGATGTATACTTCCACTTAAATGAAATGTCTAGGAGAAGTGAATCCATAAAGACAGAAGGTAGATTAGTGGTTGTAAGGGTGAGGATCTTGGAGGAATATTAATATGTAAATGGATATGAAGTTTCTTTGTGGAGAGGGATGAAATGTTCTAAAATGGATAGTAGTGATGGTTGTATAATCAAAACCCATAAGTATTCATTTTTGAAAGGATTATATAGTGTGTGAATTGTGTTTCAATCAGAATGTGTTTTAAAGCGACAATGGGGAGTGAGTGTCTTGAATGCTTGGAGTAGAAGAGACAATTGCAACCCATTAATCTTTGCAGGAGACAGAGGTGATGCAACCTGAGCAGGGGGCTTCCAGCAGAAGTTCTCAATCTGTGGGTCACAGCCCCTTTGACAAACTTCTATCTCCAAAACATTTACATTATGATTCATAAAATTACAGTTCTGGATCAGTAATGAAAATAATTTTATGGTTGGGGGTCACCGCAACACAAGGAGTCACAGCATTAGGAAGGCTGAGAACCCCTGAGCTAGAGGGATAACCTAGAAAAGTGGGGCAACCTCTTCCATGGGGATTAAAGGAAAGGGGGGGAGTTGAACCTCAATTGAAAGGAGGCTGAACATTACTTGATGTTTTCTAAAATAAGTTCTTGACTTGGGGTAAGTGAAAAGGAAGCCCCTGGGCCGAGGTGGTGGCTCAGTCAGTGAAGTGGTTTTCGTGCAAACATGAGGAGCTGAGTCTGTCCCCAGCCTGGCATGTGCCACATGCCTGGCATCCTGGCACTGAGGAGGCACAGACAGGCAGATTCCCCAGGCTTGTGGCCAGCCAGCGCTGTGTACTTGGAAAGTTCCAGGCCAATGAAAGGCTCTGTCTCAAAGGAAAAGATGGACAGCACCTATGGAATGACAGCCAGGATTGTCCTCTGACCTCCACATGAATTTGTGTACACATAAACACACACAGACACACACACCCCGAAGATGCCTGGCAGATTAGTTGGCAGCTACTAGGTGAGGTAGAGGATTATAGAGGGGGATGGATTCCTGTACATCCTTCTCCAGGATCTAGCCTTCTCAAGACCCTTACAGAAAACTAGGTTGTATTTATGTGTTGCATATTTTACAATTAATGAAAAAAAGAGGCCATGACTTTGTAAAAGAGCAAGGAGGGGTGTGTGTGAGGGTTTGGAGGGGAGAAAAGGGAAGGGGAAGTTACCTAATTATATTATAATCTCAAAAAATAAAAGAAACAAATTTTAAATAACATTTATTTTAAAAAATATAAGAGTGGGAGGCTTGAGTCTTGAAGGATCACAGACCTGTGCACCTGAATGGAAGGACAGTAGTTTGGAATCCAGATGGGTCCATTTTGTGCTGTGGTGGGGGGGGATGACTCTGTGCTAGCTAAAGAAAAGTCATTTACCGAGGAGCAGAGTACAATGACGTTGAGGGAAAAGTGTCGCGTCCCTCTCGACCAGCAAGAACGACGCAACTCGCAAAAGCTCTTCTCAAGCAGTTTATTCAGGTCCCTTGAAAACAGTCTTCCGAATGCCCGGGCAGACCCAACCCACAGGCTAAATACTAAATGAACAGCCAATCAAGTAAAGCCACGTAGTGCAATCTTAGAGGCCCACGTATGCGGAAGCAAGCCAGATCAGCAGTCTTTGCCAAATATGGACTTGTTTACCACCGAGAGCGCTCACCGTCGGGCTGGTGGAAGGCGGAGACCAGCGCCATCTTTAAGGCGCGGCACGTCACAGCTCTCTACAGTTCCTCCTTTTTTATTTTTTATTTATTTATTTATTTTTAAGTTGGTAGAAGTCCCTGGAAAGGTTTCGTAATCCCCCTATCCGGGGATCTCACGGTGGGCCTGACCCTGTAGGAGGGCGGTGCTCAAACTCTTACCCGTCTCTGGGTCAGCCTCCCCACTCAGGACTGCCCTGTCTTAGGTGGCCGAGACTTACCCATCAACTCCGTCACTGACTTACCAGACCCTAATATCCGTGGAACGAATTCCTCAGTGGGCAGGGACTATGCTTAGTGAAGATTTATTTCACGGCAGCAAGCCATGCCTGAGGGGACTGGCCCGCCTCAATGGCGACAAGGGCTTGTATAATCATGGCTGCATTACGCTTTTGTGTGGCTCTCATTTTATAGATGCACCATAGGCAAACCAGAGAGGCTAGCATCATTAGTATCGCCAAAGAGCCTATGCCCGCCCACTCCTTAAGATGATCCATAGCCGTCTGTATCCAGGAAGTCAAGCCAGTAGCCAGGCTCAGATCCACCCGAGTGGAGTTGATGTGGACGATTGTCGCTCTCAGCTCTCTCATCAAATTTTGAAATTCAGCCAACCAATCCTGTAAGAGGAACTTTGACAATTGTCTGGATAAGTTAGCAGCTTTTGTATAATTTTGATATTGTACGGAGGTAACACACAAACCTTGCATTTTCCACTCACACCCCAATTGTGCTAGTTGCCAAAGAGAATCAATCT
>CAJQZJ010032507.1:3152082-3168068 GCA_907164525.1 Lophiomys imhausi | reverse complement strand
GGTATTCACTAAATCTAACTTATATTAACCTATCAGCTCCTTCAGTGTGGCTTTGTGGTTTTATATTTATTCACCCATTTGGCCCCAGCAGCTCAGCTAAACTAGTAGATGGGGACCTGTGTCCCCCAAGAACAATAGCCCTTGAAGACTTCACCCAAGTACACTCAGTCCAGAGGTTAACTGTGTCTCAAATGCTGATGCTGTGGAAGTTTCCAGCAGCCCAGGACAGCCTCAGGCAATACAACTACTAAACCAAAGAGAGGCCCCAAAGTATTGACTGCATCAGGAATCTTTGGAATCTATTTTTACAGCAGACTTACATCATGTCCCACTGCTAGTCCATTTGAGCATCAGAATGTTTCCTTAGAATTTACCTAACCTTGATTTCCTAAATACATATAGCTTGCTAGAGAGCAGCTGGGGTCCAATGGTCTTGAAGGGCAGCCACAGTAGAGACCCAGCAATAGGGACTGATAGAGACTGCAGGAAGTTGTCCTGAAACCCCGGGCATCAGAAGGAAAGAGGGTACAGTGAAGACTTAGCTCACCTTTCAAAATGAAGTCTAAACCCTATTAGCTAGGGATTACTGTATCCATGTATACAACTAATTATATATATATATATATATGTATGTATATATATATAAATTAACTAAAACAGCTGTTATCATCATTTTTAGTTAACATATCAAAAAAATTTACTGAAAAATAAATATTTTCTCTTAATAAAGAAAACACCAGAAAGAATCCTGGTTACTCTCTAAAGTTTATTTCAGAAGCAAGTCTTTTGATCCTGCCCAAGTTTCTTCATCAAAACCTGTTTAAAAGTATTCTAAAACTTAGCAGCCTTCACTGTCAGGGAGGAATGGGCAGGTTGTGCAGGTTCACGTCTGTAAGGATCGTGGGACAAACCATGCGTGGCAAGCAGAAAGGTTCTGCAAGTGGTCACGTTGCCTTTCCTCCGGAGCACAGCTGGAGGCAGAAGATTCCGGTGTGCCTCCCCCACAGCAGGCCTCGGTGCTCCCCCATCACGTGCTCCAGTGTAGTCCACAGGGTTTGCTGTCGTCCTTTAGCCCCTCCTGCCTGAGTCAGAATCGACTAACCCTAGGTTCCAGGCGAGCTGTGGAAGGAGGGGTTTAGCCCAGTGCCTGAAGAAACGTGCAGGTTTCACCCAAAGCCCTTCACAGTATCGGATCATGGTCACTCCATTGCCCTCTCTCAGCCCCTCCCATTCCTGCTGCTGACCGCCTCTTCACAGCTAGTGTCCGTCTCCCCTCCCCCCACCCAGCATCTTCCTAGAAACGATGTGCGATGTGCATGTGCGTTGCCCTCTGCTGTGAGATGATGGCTCTGTCATGTGACACTATGGTTGGCCACCAGTCTTTTGAGTCGGCTTACAAAAGTGACTTCAAAGGAAATGTGCTGAAAATACCATGTTTGGGTTGGCCGAAATGTGAACTTAGACTGTTACTGGTTAATATGTTCACTTTTGAGAAATATTTTAAGTTCACTTCTATTCTGACCTCCAGTTGGAGAATTTACAGGAGAATTACTTAGATCTCTCTTTTTTTTTTTTCTTTTTTTCTCTGCATTAATTGATTTCTACTCTGGAGTAGTAAGTTCTGAAACCACAATTCTCACATCAGAATTCTTCCATGTTTTGATTCATTCTAGTTTTCCTAAACACCATAGCAAGTATATTTGTTGCCTATGGTCATGAACTGGATGGCTTTTAAAAACTAAAATAAAACAAAACAACAACAAAAAAAAAAACCCAACAACAGGGACTGGAGAGATGGCTCAGTGGTAAAGAGCACTGGCTGTTCTTCCAAAGGACCCGGGTTCAAATCCCAGCACCCACATGGCAGTTCACAGCTGTCTGTAATTGCCAGGCATGGTGACACACGCCTTTAATCCCAGCACTCAGGAGGCAGAGGCAGGCGGATCTCTGTGAGTTCAAGGCCAGCCTGGTCTACAAAGTGAGTCCAGGATAGCCAGATATACACAGAGAAACTCTGTCTCGAAAAACAAAGCAAACAAACAGAAACCCAGGAATTAATTGACAGTTCGTCCATTTGCATTTCACACCGCTGTGTATCTGTCATAGTTCCCTTCCTTTTAAAGCTAAACAGTCTGCCAGTGTGGGCAACGCCACGCTCCTCCTCCTCCGTTTACCCACAGAGGGACATCTCCATTGCTTCCATGGTTTAGCTCCTGCAAACAAGATTTCTTTCTCGGTCTTTTGGCATTTTTGTTTTGTTTTGTTTTGGCTTGATTTGAATTTTTGAGATAGTGTACACTATTGTAGTCCAGGCTGGCCACTGACTTTCACTCCTATTGCCTCGGCCTCCTGACTATTGGGATAATAGGTATGTGCCACCCAGTATAGTTCACAGAGTTGAGCAAGGAGTTTGGTTCTTTTCTTGCACTTAAAAAAACACTTATTATTGTCCAGGTAACCCATAATGAGCTCCTCCTCTCCAGCTCCTTTGCCATATAAAGAAATAGCATGTCCTAGAATCAGTATATGGTCTGATCTTTTGGGGAAAGACCATCCACTCTAGTACAAGAACAAAGTCTTCCTTTAATGTTATTTTTCTCATCAAGCAATAACAATGGGGGGCTGGAGATGTAGCTCAGTGGTAACAACAATGACTGCTCTTCCAGAGGACCCAGGTTCAATTCCTATCACCCACATGGCAGCTACCAACTGTCTGCTCAACTCCAGTTTCAGAAGATCCTATGTGGGCACTGCACACACATGGTATACTGATATGTATGCAGACAAATCGTCACACTTAAAAGAAAAAAAAATTTTAAGAAAGAAAGAAAACTACAACAAATCACACATGGCTGTCTTGGAGGTAGGACGTATGCAAAGATACTGCTGTGTTTTATTTGAAAATTAATTTTGCTAAACGCCTCCTTAAAGCCACCCCCTCTCTCTCCCAGTCAGGTACAACTGCCCTGTTCTTCGCTGCCCAGCAAGGCCACAATGACGTTGTAAGATTTCTCTTTGGATTTGGAGCATCCACTGAATGTCGGACCAAAGTAAGGGAATTGAGGTCTTGATTTCACACCTGTTGAAGACTTTTAGCAGTCATGCCATTCATTTTCTCCTTATCTGTGACACTAATATGTGCTCCTCTTGCTGGAAGAAAGTTCAGAGGCCTAAGGAAGTGGGTTTCATGAGGTTACTTGTGGTGGTTCAAGATTATCAGTCTTTGGGGTTCCTTCTAAGTTTTGCACTTGGAGAATTTCATGGGGAATTAGTTAAACTCTTTCTTGCATTATTTTGTTTTCTGATCAGGGACACTAACCCTTAAAACCGGGTGTCTCTCTGACAGTCCCCACTTCTGTGTTTTGTTCTGTTTCTGTATTTGCCTGGGGCTCTTCTGGGCTGGCTCTCTGGCAGGCGGCCTGCGCTCCTGGGCTATCCTCTCCAAAAGATGTAGTATCAAACTGCAAGTCTCAGAGCTGAGCAGACAGTGTGAGTCTTCCTTTAAAGGGGGGATTTATTTTCACTTTTTACATATAGATAAGAAAGCACAGTGCAAAAAATAGATGAATTTTTGTTCACGTGATTTTTCATGTTTTATAGCAGGAAATTTTAAGCTGCTGTAAGATTCTTGTATTCTCAGCTCATTTTAAGTCTTTTAATATGAATTCCTGAATTTTATTCCATGAACTTTATCTCAGATTTTCTTAGTTGGTTATATATAATAATTGGATACCAAGGGAGTTCCCACTAGTTCTTTCCCCTAACGAAATGCTATCAAATGGTCTGGCTGTCATATAGAATTTTGTCTTTTCTAAAACCCATTAGTAAATTGTGTCCATGCCTTAAAGCCTACTGGATATGATATAATGTAATACAACGCACACATAATTATACTAATTATCTTTTTTCCTTATAAAGTTGGAATAACAGCAGCCTGGGTTGCTCAGTAGGTATAATGCTTGCTGCACATGTATAAGGACCTGAGTTCACATCCTCAACACCATGTAAGCCAGGCACCATAGCATGCACCCATAACTTCCGTCCTGAGGGGAAGGGGCAGGAGAGACATGAGGATCCTGAAGGCAGCCAGTGTAGACAAAATGATAGGCTCCGGGTTCAGTAACAGACCCCGTCTCAAAAATTAGATCAAACAAGTGAAGAAGATATCCCGATATCAACCTCTGGCTTCCACGGGGGTGAGCCTGTGTACATGCATGCCCACAGGCATATGCATGTGTATACACACACACACACACACACACACACACACACACACACACACACACATTACAACTAACATAGCAAGTTCACTGAGCCTAAATCTCAACACTTTAGAACTAAATCAGAATGATCACACATGACCACATGGCTACTCCAGTCAGTCATCTTCTTGCCAAACAAGTTAACACTGGATTAAAGCCTTTATGCAGGAGCCAGTTTGTGTTCCATAGAAGACAGCGCCCAGGATGAACAATCCCACAATCCCATGAGGTCAATGCTGGTGTCGTAAGAGCTGTCCATGGGAAGAAGGGAATGTCAGGAGGTTGTGAGTTTTAGTGGAACCTGTCATCAGAACCGACTTGGTTTTAATAATCAGCCTTTTTGTTGTTAAGTGTATGAAATTTATAGCCTGAAAATGTTTTTAATAAAAGAGATTGGTCATTCTGTCACACTAGCGTATTTTACTACTATTCTCTTGCCTTATCAGGCTGAGAGTGGAAAATTGACACCTCAGAGCTCGAAACGCACCATAGTCATCACTGATGCTGCTAGGCAGTGTCTTGACGTCCCCCAGCCTGCCACCAGCCTCATCCTCTCCTCTCCATTCCCCACCCTTCCAGGCCGGCTAGCCTTCTTCCTTACCAGACAGTCCCCAGTGACACCTTCTCTAGCTGCTGCCATGAGCCAGGATGTCACTTCGACCATGAACACAAGAACTCTATAGCAAAGGTTTTACAAATGAGGCCACCTGCCACCCACCACCTACCACCCACCACCCACCACCCGCCACCCGCCACCTGCCTACCACACTGACACCCCACATGTCTAGTTAAAAGGTTTATTTTCTGGGCCTCACTCAAGACCTTCTGAATCAGATCCCCTGAGGGCAGAACTTGCTTTAAATAAAAATAAAATTAAACTATGCCTAAATTCAGAAACTACACAATAATTTTTGTAATTGCTATTTTTAGTTAAGTTACACATTGTTGAATTATTTATAATTATCTTAAATCTCCACATCACAGTTCACAGGACTAAACAACATTCCAAGGTGGGAAAAAATACTTACCAGTAGCCTTGCCAGTAGTGCCCGGGGAAAGCCATTAATGGCTTTGACCACAGACTCACCAAGTCTGTAGAGTGATGTGGCTGGCATAAGTACTGGTTCTAATTTCGGTTGCAGAGATAAAAGTGGAGTAGTTGAAACAAAAGGATGCCCCTGTCCACATGAGAGCTTGGTTACTTCCCAGCGCTCTGCTTAGTCTTGGGGCCCATGCTTTAAAAGAGACCCAGACAAACTGGCACCTGTTCAATGGAAAACACTAAGTAGATATCAGCATCTTTTAATGGAGGCATATCTTGACCCATGAAAACAATGGTCAGAGATGGGTAAGCATATTAAACTTGGTGGCTTATAACCAAATGGCACCACAAGGAGGGGCCAATGCTTGCCAAAGGGGCTTCTGGTCAGAAGCCATGGAAGGCTCCGGGTGATTCCGAGATGGAGCTGACAATACTCGGAAGCACACTGCGCTTCCCATGTTGTGGGGGAATGGATGACTCATCCTTTGGTGCAGGAAGGTTTGTAATGATAATAACTTGGTGAGATAACTGCATTTTGTCCCTGGCAGGTTATCCAAGAGTGCTCTGGTCATGTCCTTAAGATGAAATCTTTCATGATTGTAAAGAAAAGGTGAGGGCTGGAGAGATGACTCCATGGTTCAGAGTACTTGCTGCTCTTCCAGAGGACCAGAGTTCGGTGTCCAGCACCCATGTTGGGTGGCTCACAGCGTCCTGTAACTCCAGTTCCAGGGACCCAACACTCTCTTCTGACCTCTGTGGGCACCCCCACATACACATGGCATACACTCACACAGACAACACATAGACACACATGCATACAAACAGGAGATAAAATAAGTCTTTAAACATAAAGACAAGCTAAAACAGATGACAGAAGGAAAGTGAGCTGATTATCTTGGGGAGTCGTCTCCCCCACTTCTATGTGAAGAGAATACTTGGTAAAAGTAGAAGTTGTTCCATATCTAATGCACGTGTCCCTTTCTCCCATAGGATGGGGGCACTGCCCTGTTGGCTGCCAGTCAGTATGGGCACATGCCAGTGGTGGAGACCTTGCTGAAACATGGAGCCAACATCCATGACCAACTCTATGTGAGTGTTTCAAGAGGGCACTTGCTTATCCCTTGTTCACAGCTAACATTCGGTCTAAATTCCAATGTCAGAAATGACAACTTAAAAATATTTTTTAGCACACTAAAAAAAGTGCACATCTTTTTTTGAAGACTTATTTTTATTATTTTAATTACATGTGTATAGGGGGGGTGCACGTGAACACAGGGGTCAGAGCTGTCATATCCCCGGAGCTGGGATTACAAATAGTTGTAAGCCACCTGATGTGGGTGCTGGGAGTCAAACTCAGGTCCTCAGGAGGAGCAGGATGTGCTCCTAACCCCTGAGCCATCTCTCCAGCCTGACCCAGGGGAATACTCATCTGAGACATCAAGGGAAGTCAGCTGACCAGATGAGCTTTCCCTGTCGTAGAAACCATGTGTTCACTCGCCTCTGTCCTTCCTCCATCTTTTGTACATCTGAAACGTCCCACTCATGCAGTTTAGCCACCCCACAGTCCTCTGATTTGTATGTGTTCACGCACACCACGACGAGCCACACGGTCCAGGGTGTGACCGACACCTCCCTGCTGCAAAGGTGCTATTGCCCAATTGCACACCGAGAGGAGGGACAAAGTCATTCGAAAGGGAAATGACAGGTGAAGACACTGGAGATGTATGCACAAGGCAGGACTGGACTGGGAAGGGCACCTGCTGCCTCTGTGAGTCTGTCTGCAGCTAACTGGCAATTAGTATAGAGTCCGAGGGCCCTTTTAACTGTCACTGTAATCCCATAGGCTTTGTGACAAATGTTATTAGCCTGGTTTTGTAGGAAAAATAAAATATGGGGAGATGACATGACTTCACAGTCTCAGGGAGGGGAGGGAGACAGCCCTGCTTAGTTATCTGGGAACTGTGTTTTAGGCCGTTCCTCAAGCACACTGTGAGCCCTCATGCCAAAGGCACTCGGTTTTTATAACCAAATAATGGGCTGTGTAAGTGTGTAGGCTTCCATTGGAGCATCCTTTCCAGAGCTTACCTCGTTACCTCCAACAAATCACGGGCCTCTTTGAAGTCCGTAGCAACTAGCCTTGCCCTCTGGTACTTTAAAGTCTGTAAGGCGTTGAGGCTTCATCTCAGGATGCCTGAGATCCTGATAATACTCTGATGAAGCACCTCTCAACCTGGCTGCCCACTAGACACACCCGTGGAGCTTTCCAAACTGCCATTCCCGCTCGTCCCTGAGACCAGCAGAGCGCTCTCTGTGGTCACAGCTGCGGCATGAGGAGGTTCTAAAGTGTGCTCTGAGAAACATAGGCAGGGCTGGGGATTGGCTCAGTGGGTAAGACATTTGCTGTGCAAACTTGAGAGACTGAGCCTGGATCCTCCAGCACCCATGTACAAAGCTGGGCTCTGTGGTGCATGTGTAATCTCAGCACTGGGAAGTTGGGGGACACAGAAGGATTCTGCAGCTTGCTGGCCAGCCCACCTTGCCAAATTGGCAGTGAGCTGTGGGTTCAGTGAGAGCCCATCTGCAAAAAGAGCAATTGAGGATGCCTAATGTTGACCTCTGACCTATACACTTGAGTGCACATGCATGCACCCCTCCCTGTACCCACACATGTGCACACACATGAACACATACAATTACCACACAGAAGGAAAAGAAGGAAAATTAAGTGTATGTCCAAAGCTTTGGTTATCTCTTTGTTGATTTATGTAAGTGATGAATAGCTGAGAGTCTAGATTACTGTATGGGGGGAAGGGTGAGTAGAAAAGGCCAGAGACTTTGGAAACAGAACGTTAATTTTTATTTTCATAGCATGATCCACAGTTAGCCGTCCAAATTGAGGGTGGATGTAAAATTTGCACTCATTAGACAACATACTTCCAGAAGACTCTTAGAAATATAGACTTCAACAGAGCATCTATTCATAGTAAATTCCTCTCTGTTATAAGGTGAATTAAGACATTTCATGTCCTGTAAATTCCTTTTTACTTTTAGTGAGATGGTCCAATATTTCTATTAAAAACAATTGACCTGGGTGTAGGGGTACACACTTTTGATCCCAGTACTAGGGGAAGCAAAGACGGGTGGATCTCTGTGAGTTCAAGGACAGCCTGGTCCATTTAGTGAGTTCCAGGTCAGCCAGGGCTGCAGAGTGAGACCCTGTATCAAAAATAAAATAAAATTTAAAAGGGATTGAGGAGCTAAAAGTAATACACAGTGAGAAACTCAATGAGTAGTCTGTCTCAGAAAGGCCTACAGAGTCAGCCACAGCTAAGGGCATGGGAAACTTCCTGTGCCAATACATTAAGAAGCAGCTAAAATTTGTAAGCATAATCAGACATCTGCCTGAAAATGTGTACACACTGGTTCGTTTTTTAATGATTGTTTTGAGGGTAGTCTGGCAGCTCAGCAGACACCCACCCAGTGGAAATCCAGCCCCATCCAGGTGACACACCTGGCTGGATTTGTGCAGAAAATGTTTGTGGTTTCAGCTTGCCATTAGCATTCCCAGCAGGAGGTGTGGCAATTAGCCAAGCACTAACTTCACACAGGGCATGTCCAGGTTTTCTGCTGTGCAGTGGAAACAATAGAGCATGCCTCATGTGTGCATACTCGGAAGTGACATATGGACAAATAGAAGCTGTAAATTTGCTAAAATCAGAAAGACATGTTTCTGAGGAAGAAATTAAAAAAGAAGTGGCCTCCGAACATAGAAAAGCTCACAGAGACTGGGCTCTTGCTTTGGGCTCGGTGTTGATTGCCTTTTGTGTTTACAGTTATTTTGGCATGTGCTGGGGGGGGGGGGGGGGCAAGGAGCAGTAAGGGAAGTCTTTCTAAGGCAGTTTTTCTGAAATTAATTTTTTTCATGCTAGCCTAGCATTCTGCCACTGAGCCACCAAGCCCTTTAATACTCAGAGAACCTATATGTTGAGGGGACATCCATAACAGAACAAGAAAGATGCCAAGGAAAAGATACTAATTCCAATTCAATAAAGTCAAAGAAAATGGAGTCTGGGGAGATGCTCAGATAGTACAGTGCTTCCTGACATGAGTTTGATTCCCAGGACTCAACGTAAAATAATAATAATTTAATTTAATTAAGATGCTGAATCTGCTGGGGAGAGAGCCCAGCCTAAAAGCATGTGTTGCTCTTGCAAAGGACCCAAGTTCCGTTCCAAGAACCCACATGGTGGCTCACAAACACCTGTAAGTTCTAAGGGATCCAATGCCTGCTTCTGGTCCCTGAGGGTACCAAGCATGCATCACACACACACACACACACATATGTGCAGACAAAACATTCATACACATACAATAAAATTAATCTTTAAACAATGTTTTTAGAAGCTGGGTGTGATGGCTTATGCGTGCAATCCCAGCTCCTGGGAGACAGACAAGCAGATTCCCTCGGGATCACTGCTAGGCAAGCTGATCTACTTGGTGAGCCCCAGGATAGTGAGAGATCCTGTGCCAACAAAATGCCTCTGGCCTCTGGTGTGTGTGTGTGTGTGTGTGTGTGTGTGTGTGTGTAGATGTTCACACATCACACACATGCACACACACACACACCTGCATAATTTGTTTACCTAATAGCTCTTAATTAACAAAATAATAGAGACAGTTCAGAGAATGCAAATGGGGAGCTTTATTAAGTTGTGCACCTTTACTTTTAAAATAAATATGAACCCTGATTCTGAAAATGTATCTCTCAGGATGGAGCCACTGCCCTCTTCCTAGCTGCCCAAGGTGGCTACTTGGATGTCATCCGACTGCTGCTATCTTCAGGAGCAAAAGTCAACCAGCCCAGGCAGGTACTGTCCACCACTGAGGTCTGTGGAGCGTGAGGGTCTGAAGCAGCACGTGGCTGGCATAAGCCATCAGCATAGGCCTTCTTCAATCCTGCCTCCGTGATGGGAAGCTAATCTGGTTGAGATCTCTCCTAACCTGTGCTTTGAGCTCAGCTGGACGCCTCTGAACTCAAGCTGACATCACCATTCCGTACTTTGAAAATGTGTGAGTGTTTAATGTCTGAGGTTAAGTACTCACTCTGCCGCCTCCTCTTCAAATAAATTATGACTTGCCGAAGTCAAGAGTGTTGACTGACCTGGGACACAGGTAAACAGAAGCAAGTCCTACCCGGTCTCGCTCCTGAAATCCTGCCATAGCTCCCGCCTAGCACTTTTTCCAGCCACCCAAGAGGAGCCCTTGACGTTCAATCAGGAAACCATGAGTGGGTTCCATACCTCCTCACTCACAATCATGGTGGCATTGAGACTTCACTTACCGGGGTCTGATAGCCGGCATCTGCTAACACCTGGCAATTCAGTTAGTTAATACTTAAGCTCAGGAATGCAAGATAACAGAGGGGCATTTTATACACGATACATATAAGGCCGCCTAGCTCGCTATTCTATAGGAATCATCTGTGCTCTGATTAATTCATCGCATCTGAGGTTAATGTTAAGGAAGCATTGCTGCAAAGGTGTTGTTGTTGTTTAGAAAAGTCTAACTGATTTCTTAAGCAGTAATACCCCCAAGGCAGGTTTCTATTATAATTGATCTGGAACAGGAGGTCTGAGTTTTCATAATATTCAGCTATGAGGACCCTCAGGATGATCCGTGTTCCTATCTTCTTAGGTCTTCATTAGCCTAAGTGCGTAAGGAATGAGGAAACTCTGGTTATAGTACCTTTGCTGCCAGCAATTTAAACTCCTAGACCAGCTCTGCCGATAACTGCGGTTTGGTTGTTAGGGATTGATTTTGTCTTTGAGACAAGGTCTCACTAAGTTGCCCAGGCTTGCTTAACATTCATGATTTCAGCTTCTTCAGTACTGGGATTGCAGGCATACACCACTATGCCTGCTTACCTCCGTGGAGTTTTTAGTTAAATGTTATTTATGTCTGTGTGTGTCTGTGTGGTCTGTGTGGTGTGTGTGTGTGTGTGTGTACTTGTGTGCACCTGCGTGCTTGTGTGCTACAGAATTAGTGTGGAATCAGAGGACAACGTCTGGGAATCCACTTGGACTCCAGGGTTGAACTCAGGTCTTGGGCTATATCACAAGCTCCCTTACCCAGCCAGTCCTCCTGTGGGCCCAGCTGTGTAATTCTGACAAGCGAATCAAGCTCCCTGGGCCTTCACCTGTAGTCAGACTCAGAAGGATGCGCCTGACAATCCCTTCAAGCTCCTAGAGCTTTGATAATTGGCCCATCAGTATCTTCTGCACTGGGTAAAGCTACAAGTGTAAAGTTACATGTTTTAGGCTTTTAAAGATTTTTCTCAGCTTTAGATGGCTCTAGAAATACTCCTGGGAAGAAAACAGTATAGAAAAAGTTGCGAGTCAAGGATGAATAGATTGCTGTCAGTAAAACAAGCAAGTCCTGTATCCGAGCCCCAGAACCTATGTAAAAATGCCAAGCATGGTGGCACACATTTGTAATCCTAGTACTGGAGAAGCTGAGACAAGCAGATATCTGGAGCTCACTGGCTAGCCACCCTGGCCTAATATGTGAGCCACAGGCCAGTGAGAGACCCTGTCTCAAAAAAAAAAAACAAGGTCAACTGCTCCTGAAGAGCCACACTCATGGACAACTTCTGGCCTCCACATAAACATACACACACACACACACACACACACACACACACACACACACACACAATTGAACATCAGGCCTGCCAAGTCTGACATTTGGAAACTGGAGAATTTTTTTGTTAATGTTAACCTTTCTTATTTTGACTCAGAAGAATTCTGTCATAAATAACAAAAGCAGTTGGTGGACTGTGAGTGGCATGGATTTGATTTAGAGGTCCATATCACCCCAGGCTCCCTGTGAACTTGGAAAACAGAGACTATGAAGATTGCCAGGTTTCTTTCAGTATATCTTTGCAAAATAATTTCTGTCAATTTAACAAGTCTGTTTGTTAAATATATTTTATTATTCCTATTCCTACAGTCATGTTCATTTAAAAACAATACCCACATTGATATGAATTAATATTTCAAAGACTGCATGGGTGCGTGTGCACTTCAGCCACCTGCTGTCATTGAAACCAGGAAGTTAAAAAGTAAACCAGCGTGGCAGCAGTGACCAGCACAGCACAGCTGTCTGCATTCCACGAGAGTGAGGTTCACCTGGCCAGTGGCTAACCTAGCCAGTGAGGACAAGGACCCACCCTGTGGTTAAAAAGCAAGGGACACTCCCTGCCAAAGACTGTTTCTAACAAAATGCTTTGTAACTGTAGGAGTCCAGGTCTGAAAAGAGTGTTATTCAGGAAAAGAGTTTTATAAAAATAAGACTTACTTGAGGTGGGGAGCAAGGCAAGGTTTCCTTCTTGTTTCGTGCACTGAGCTGCATCACCTGCCCGAAGGAGACTCCTTCTCTAGAGATGACCTACCTCTGTCAGTCGTTCCATGTTCTGCCTTCTCTGGAAGCAGAACCTCTGCTGACCTCATTCTGCCTAAGAAAACAAATATAAACATGACAAGAAGCTGGGTAAGCATGGCTGACTTGGTTACGAGTTATTTAGTGGCCCAAGAAAAGCGTGATTTAAAGTTGTCATTGAAACAGCTCTCAGAAGGTAGAACATTACAGGCAGCGCGTCTGGGATTGGGGTTTTGCTCTGAAATCCCCCCAGCTCATTAAGTCTTCACCAGCAAACTCTTGAATTTATACAGTTGGGACAAGGAAGTGTGCCTGGTTTTCTAATTCTTAATGTTTTTAGATAAACTTGATTTCTGTGTGCATCTCTGTGTGAGTCTCTGTGTGTGTGTGTGTGTATGTGTATGTAAAAGTGTAATGCATTCAGAAGTCAGAGGTCAGTCTCAGGTGTTCTTCCTTAGGAACCACCCACCTTCTGTTTTGAGACAGAGTCTGTCTCTGGAACCACGAAACTTTCAATTAGAATATCTGGTCAATGAGTAGCAAGGATTCCCCGCCCCTTCTTTCCCCAGCTCTGGGGTTAGAAACACATGCCACCATACCCAGCTTTAATGTGACGTGAAGACCAAAGTCAGGTTATCATGCTTGTCAGGACACACGCATGCATTCCCATCCTGGCCTCTATGGGCACCTGCCTTCTCACACAGGCACATATACATGCACGCACACACACCCCATACACACATATACACACACACACCCCACACACACACATACACACACACACCACACACACATACACACACTCACACACATAATTGCACACACATACACATGCACACACACACACACACACACACGCACAAGAAGCACCAACTCTGTGACAAGATGCTAATGAATTGTCCCTGAAATCACTCAGCTGGCATCTGATGTAAGCATCAGGGAATGAGAACTGTGGAAGGAATGGCTTCTCCTTCTGACTCTGTCCCTGAAGACTAAGCAGAGACCTTGTCAGCGCTCTGTGCAGAGGAAGGGTGACCGTGATGTCAGAGCATGCCACAGCCACGTGCTGACATGGTGTGCCGCTTGGGATGTCCCTCCACATTGTGCTAATCAACAGGTCAAGAGTTGCAGGGATCGCTGAAGTCCACAGACACTCAGGAAACTCATCTTTGTCTCTTCCTCCGCGTGTCCTTCTCAAGGAGAACCTGACAGGAGCCAAACTTTTTTAATCGTTGGCAAAGATGTCTACTTAGTCTGTTGTTCTTTCAACCACATGTCTTGACATACATTTTTCCCCAGCCTACTCACCCACATTACTAGAGCAATATTTTCTAGAGCTGTCAAGCCTGGCCCTGTTTGCCCTGCATCAGGCTGGCCTGGCCTGTCGTGACTCATCTCTCCCTCCCCCTTTGCTTGTCAGTATTTCTATGAAGTCTGACAGAAAGACCATCTAATGAGTGTATTTCCTAAGACAGTGGTCATCAATATGTGGGTCACGACCCCTTTGGGGGAATCAAATGATTCTTTCACAGGGGTCATTTAAGACCACAGGAAAACACAAATATTTACATTACGATTCATAACAGTAGCAAAATTACAGTTATGAAATAGCAATGAAAATAATGATTGGGGGTCACCACAACATGAGGAACTATTAAATTGTGGCTGAGCCTGGTGGCGCACACCTTTAATCTCAGCACTCAGGAGGAAGAGGCAGGAGGATCTCTGTGAGTACAAGGCTAGCCTGGTCTACAGAGCTAGTTCCAGGACAGCCAGGGTTGTTACACAGAAAAACAGAAACCCTGTCTAGAAAAACCAAAAAATAAAAAATAAAAGGGGAGCATCAACATTAGAAATGTTGGGAACCACTGATCTAAAAGAGGTCTTTGTCTGGACACAGAATTGCTAGAACCCAGAAAATGAATATTCTCTTGGGTCACAAGCTTGGAGGCAGATGGGAAATGGGGGAAACAGCTTCCAGATTGGTATAGAATTCCAAGCATGTGGATCCTGAAGCAGACCCCATAGGAACACTTGTGGAGGGCACTGGCTGTTGTAGTCCCTCTGTACATGGTGGGCACTTGGAAAAGCCAATTGGCTGCCAGAAAAGACACTGTGACTTGGGCAAAGCACCATGGAGTCTGGAAGCCTGTGGCACAGAATGGCCCATGATTGAAAATGAGATGACTCTAGATGTGGAGCCCATACTTGTGGGCAACACAGACACTCTAGGAAACTATGGAGCCAACTCAGTCTTCAGGCAGAGAGAAACTGACAGTCATAAAGATATGCATGCTTAGGAAATGAAACATTCCAGTTTTCCATGACCTTGAGCAAGTGGTTTACTTTCCCTGGTCCTCGGCTGTTTTTCACTGTAAACCCAAGATAGTAGTAGTAACTTCCCTCTAGAACTGCTATGAAAATGACATAAAATATCCCCAATAAAATTCTTGTTACAGTGACTCTGTGTAGAACTAGCACACTGGTAGCAAAGTTGTCCTGTTCCTTACCTTCATCGCTAATGGTGCAGTTACTTGCATCTTGAGACCCCCCAACTAACACTAGACTGGGTCCCAGAGACCAACAGGCCTGAAACCTGCAGGTAGAAGCAGCCCAGGCCTGAGGACTGAAAGGCTGTAGAAGCAGAGAGCACAAAGATCCCATATTTGTGTTTTCATGGAACAGAATGGGTCGGTTTCTTTTTCTAAGCAGACTTTAGAAGCCTGGAAAAGATATAGATTAGTTTCTAACATGGGTGCTGTTATAATATGTAAAAATAGATGAAGCCAGAAAATAGCAACAGATTTGGCAGAGAATGAAGGTCACGCTGGTAACCATCTGTTTGGTACTTGAGTTCATTCTGTAATTATCAGCCGGTGCTGAACACCTTTGGCACAGGCAACATGTTGCTGCTCTCTATTGGGCTGGTCATCTCGTCCAGCCCTCACGCTTCCTGTTCTCTCCTCGGCCTCCTGTCCCTGTGTGGCCTCCATCCATTAGTCCTCTGTCATCTGATCTACGAAGTCAGTCTAGATCTTCTTCCACTTGATGTGAACTGAGCCCAAGTGCTAAATGTCAGCCACTTTCTCTGAACCTTCTTTTTCTTTCTAAAGTGGATCGACGTGCAGGAGAAATGGCTCAGTCAGCTAGGTGCTGCATGAGCATAAAAATCTGAGTTTGGAGCCCCCAATGCACACGCACACACACACACACACACACACACACACACACACACACACACACAC
>CAJQZJ010032507.1:3132765-3152072 GCA_907164525.1 Lophiomys imhausi | reverse complement strand
CACACACACACACACACACACACACACACACACACACACACACACACGCACACACACCAAGGCGCTGCTGTTGTCTTTAGAATGCCATGCTGAGATGGCAGAGAGGTGACAGATTCCTGGAGCTCACTGACCAGCCGGCCTAGACAAGCTGATGAGCTCTGCGGGAAATGCTGTCTCAAAACATAAGATCATCAAGGAAGGTGCCTGGCTGGCATCAGCTCTGTACGCACGTGCCCACACGAGTGCTTGTGCACCCTAATGCATGTGAGCATACATCCACCCAGTCACACTCGCACACACAGGCGCACACAGGAACACACACACACACATACACACACTCAGGGGTTGGAGGAGCACGGAGGAGGGAACAACTTTCACTTCACGGTGACTTGTTTCACTCAATAGATTTTAAAACTATTTTTGTGCTGAAGTAGTCAAAAGTATTTGAAAGTTTTTAAATATCTTTTTTTTGCCCGTTTCAATTCACTCCAAGATCCCAGAAAAGAGAGAAAAAAATTGACTTGTGTTCCCTCATTTCTATTATGAAAAGGAAGACCCTGGGTGTGGTGGCACACGCCTTTAGCCCCAGCACTCAAGAGGCAGAAGCAAGTGGCTCTCTGCAAGTTCTAGGACAGCCAAAGAGAGGGACACCCTACTCAGACTTGACAGTATGATCTGACACACACTCTCTGGGTTCCAACGTCAAATGTGGAGAAGTAATCATTAGTAAGGAGATGCGCAGGCGACCCCACATACCCTTGACCAGTCAGCAGGACCTAGCTGCTCCCTGGCTACTTGCTGTTCAGGGTCACCAGAAGACTTGGTGGAAGAAATTGGGAGGAAGAGCTTGGGGAATCAAAAGTGAAAGTGAAGGGTTTATGCTGTCTGTGGTAAAAGCGCTGGGATCCAGGAATCATTTTCTAAATGCCTGTCATCTTAGGGCCCGTCCCCTTTGCATGAGTTTGCTCTCTGGTAGCACCTCTGCAGGGTCGAGGTGTTTGTAGAAGATACTGGGGCTGAGAAGCACTGCCTTGGCCTCACAGGCCGGGAGTGCTGACTGTCTTTTTCCTAGCTAAGGCGACAGATCTGAGCATCGCTGTAGCTGTTACAAACGGACGGAGACTAGGGGTAATCCTTCTCAGTGTGAATGTCTCAGCACTTTTCCACAGGCAATTTTACTGGAACAATCAAGCCTTTAACAAGCACATAAGGCAGCCCACCGCCCTTCCCTGGCTGCCCTCTAGTGGAGAGTAGGCAAGGAACAAGCACATTGCTCTCAGCGGCCAGGTCACCTTAAACATGGTAGGTCTGGAGCCCAGATCTCTTCTGCTGTCTCTCAGGGTCCCACCTACACCCATGTGCCAAAGCAACAGGAACATTCACCTGCCTGCCACACCATGCCTGCCCAAGACCCTGTGAATGCATTTTTGTCCCCCTACCTGACAAAATCCTGATCTTCCTTCAAGACTCACCTCAGCTGTGACCCCATCTATAAGCTTGACCCCCAATCCTCAAGGCAGTAGTAGGAGGGTCTATCTCCTGGTTCATTTTGCATATTTTTCTCATTCACTATCATTTGCCACTGTACAGAAATCTCATCATCCTCTAGACTTTCCTTTGAAAACAGAGACTTCTTTCAATATTCTGCCTGAGACATAGAAGGGGTTTCATAATTCATTGTTGATTGGTTGAATGGATGAATACTTAATTAAATCCCCAATTGGGAGAATCAAATGAAAGATGTGCAAGTTCTTTTATTATAAATAATAAGCGATTTTTGAGCTTGCACTTTTAATTTGTGCTTTTGTACAAATTATAATTTGTAATGATAATATCCACACTCAAGAGTAATTCCAGGAGACTGAGAGAGGTATACTGGAAAGGTGAAGCAGGCTCAGTGTCTTTAGCCCTCCTCTACACTTCGTCTGAGCTCCTCTTTCCCAGCCTCTACTAAGACACAGGTGCTAACATTCTGCATGCACCCCATATCCTCCTGGCCTTTCAGTTTGTGATTTTTCAGCTACGGAGCCCAAAAGTCCACCCTCTGATCAGTAGTGCTTGTGTGCCTGCATCCACTGGTGTGCTTGGACTGAAATCCCACACTACAACAGCAGACATGACTTACAGTCTGTCTTTGTATCATCCTGGTCTCCAGCCCTCAGCCCCGTGAGTAGATAGGAATCGGGATGACTTCCGCAGTTACGCTTTTCCAGTTCTGGATCCTGTGCCCTCCTCCTGCTCCTCTTTCCAAAGTGAGCTAGTTCTCAGAGACCAGGCCACCACTCAGGTATGGGAGACTCCTTCCTGAATCTGGGCTGGCATCTCTGGTCCTCAAGCTGCACTGGTTGCTGGAGATTCCCTATGGTCCCACCCCATGTGCCATTAACTCTGGCAATGAAGTCATTTCCCTGTGTCTTTGTCTTTGCAACCTCAGACTTACTTCCAGCCACTTTCCCTCAGCACTGCCAGTATTTTTATCTAGGTGTTTGTACTGCCTAGCCAGCTACCCCTGTTCCCTCCACACACCCAGATTCAAGTCAGGCAGAGAGAAGACATGAGTCCCTTTCCTCTCCTGCTTCTCCTTCCCACACTGCAAAGGCTCCTATTTTCTATTTAACAGCCTTGCTGTCAAATTCTTCTCCTCCTTTTCCTTCTATTATTTTACCTTCTCCTTCTTGTCCTTGTGGGGAAAGGGGTGCTGGCAAATAATGTACTGGACATGTTACCGCAAAAGTCCTGCCACACTAGTTAGGGTGTGTCCCTCCCTAGGATAAGCATCTCTTCTACATAAGTCTGTGCTTCCCTAAAGCATGATGTAGCCATTGGAGGCACCAAATAAAGAGTAAAAGAAATGACTCCTTATCAAAAGAAAATGCCTACTCTTCCATGAAGGGCATGTGCTGGCAGAGTGCACTGTATCATCCTAACATGGTCCTCAGGAGAGCAGAGAGGTAGATCATCTTGAGTGGATAGAGACAAGCCTTTGCATTGCTAGGGAAGTTCAGTTCTGCAGTCTTGTGGTGAATTTCAGCTGTCCCTTGAATAAGGGTTCCACAGAGCCTTTCCTGGTCTGTTCTACATTCTGGCATTAAAGAACCACACCTGTATGGGTGTGTCTGAGATGGTAGAGTGTTTACTCAACATTCATGAAGCCTTGGGTTCAACAAATAAAATGGTGTGCTGCCAGGCATGCAAACCCAGCACCCAGTAGGTATAGGCAGGCAGTGAGAAGATTCCAGTCTGATGGAGTGGTGTTAAGTATTCTAAATGTTAATTGGTCCTGTTTGCTGTCTGTTACTTAATTAACTCTGATTGGTTAAATAAATGCTGAGGCCTGAAGATTGGGCAAAGACAGAGGTAGGCAGGACTAAGGTTCATAGGCTTTTAGAGAGATACAGAGCATCTTGGGAAGAAGACTGAAGAAGAAGCCAGGAGTAAACAAGGAAGACATGCCATGGGGTAGATTAAAGAAGATCCTTCCATGTGGCCTGGAACATCGGCTTAGCGTGGAGAATAATAGTCCAAAGGGATGTATGTATATATGGGGTTATATGTGGGTAATAGAATCATGAGCTAGCTTAGATGGGCTAGGATTGCACAACCCAGGCCTAGGCTTGTTAAGATCCACGTGGTGTCTATGTGTATTTATTTATAGTGGCGGGTTAAGGGTTAACACCGCAAACCAATTAAAGATAATATAAATATGGGTAAATAGTTTAATAGCTATTTTTTTCTACCCTTGGCTATACAGTGAGTTTGCGTCCAACCTAAAACACATGACATTCTGTCTCTAAAGAGAAATCAGGGAAGACTGTAGAAGTCAGAAGTCAGAAGTTGCTGAGGTCACCCAGGCATTTGATTCTGTGCCCTTCATTCATTGGACCTCTTCTCCACATCCCTTTTGGGTATGCAGATCACCTGGAGAGGGTACCTTTTCCAGGATTTTGGGGCTCAGAGATCTGATGTTCCTGAGGTTCTGGGATAAACAAGTGGAACCTGTGTCACACTGGCCACCTCCTTTTCCCACAGGATGGAACCGCGCCGCTGTGGATTGCATCTCAGATGGGGCACAGTGAGGTGGTGCGCGTAATGCTGCTGCGTGGAGCTGACCATGACTCAGCACGCAATGTGAGTAGACAACCCACCCCCTTCACCCTCACCACCATCACCACCCTCACTACCACCACCCTTACCACTACCATCACCACCCTCACCACCACCACCAACTGGGCTTCCCACCTCCACCTGCTCTTAGCACGGAAACAAAAGTACAATTGAGTGGAAACTTCCAGGAGTTGTCCGCTTCTCTCTCTTCCATCTGAGCTGACTTCTGGGGGAGGTGGAGTGGGGCTATGGTTTACTTGCCCTCAGGCATGAAGGAAACATGCAAGATCTACAAAATGGGTTCAGGGACAACCCAGTGTTGGTTGCTATACACCTCCCTCCTACAAACCCCGGTGCTACATTCCTATGGGCCTGCAGCCTGGCACAGGCAGGCTTCAGCAACACCCTCAGAAGCCAAGTGTGAAGAGCAGGTCCATAGGAATAAAGATAACTTGAGGAAATTCTACAAGGTTATGAGCCTTGTGCTTCGTTGTGTCTGACGTCTACCCTTTCACCTTCACTTGCGCTACCCATGGTAGCCTACCAAGCCTAAGCTCAGAAAAGGAAAATCTGAAGCCACTGATCCTGCCCTTCCCCTATCCCCCTACCCCCTCTTCTGTAGTCATACTATCACCTCTGAAATCAGAAAAGAAAAAAATCACACCATCCTTCCTCCTTCCCATTCCAGATGAGCTCTCCTGGCAGACAGAAGATAGCTTAGAAGCCAGCCTCCATGCATAGCCATTGATACTTAAAGCAGGAATCTCTGACTATTTGGAAAAGTCTTTTTTTGAGCCAAAAAGAAAAAAAAACCACTAAAGATGGATTTTAAATTCATCTATGCATTTTTTAAAAGATTAATCAAAGTTTGACCTATTCCTCCTGCATTACCACCACCATATGTGGGTAAATAAATACACAGGGCAAATGAAGTCAAGACTGCATATACTTCTAAGGCAGTAAATGTCATTCAACAATAGCATAAATCATTAAACACAGTTAAGCAGTCTCCACTAAGTCATGAACAGCAGAGAAGGCCACTTGGGTCCATCAATAACCTTAAAATATGGTCCTGAAATCCCCTTGTCCTTTACACAGTGTTCTCAGGGCCTGCCTGGAGGAGCATCTAACTTCCCACCAGCAGGCTCCTAAGGCAGCATAAATACCCGCCATCTGGACATGATCCTCATGCAGAATTCCTGCCTAATGTGCTCTCACCTGCCCTAGATTGAGATGTTGATGATGTGTCAGCTGACAGTTCTCTGTTAAAGGAAGGTCTAATACATTAGTTCTTAGAGGCTGATTTCAGTGCTAGAGATCTGGTTACTGCCCTTTCTGAGACATTCTCTGACTGGTTAATAAAAGTTGCTGGTGGCCAATTAGCTTGGCAGAAAGAGTATAGGAAGGTGGGACTTCCTGGAATGAAGAAAGGAACTCTGGGTATTACACAGAGTAACTTCCCTGCCAGGTCTCCTCTGGAGTAGCAGGACATCTGCATGTGAGCACTGAAGGTAGAGCAAGCCACATGGTTGGTTGGATTAGGTGGTCTGGGATTAATTTAGGAGAGCTAGTTGAGAGTCTTCCCAGCAAAGTGCTAAGCATTGAAACATTAAAAGATCTTAGTGTATTTAATTACTAGAAAAAGGGCCACGGTGGCCTATAGGCCACCAGCTAAGGCAATCCAGGCCTACTGGCCTCCCACCAAGCCCCGACAGTTGCCCCTTCAGGCCACCAGCAATTCCATTGGCCTAATATAACAGTTTATCATTATTAATAAGTATCCATCAGCTGCCCTGCCAGACTGCACTGCCAGGCTTCCCCGACAGACCTACAGGCCTCTAAGGTGAGTCAGGCCTACTGGCATGCCGCCATTTGCTCCACTGGCCTAATATAACAATTTATAGTTACTAATAAATATCATTGTTAACAAGGTTGCAGTTTCAGTTCTCAGCCAACACAAATGAATGTAAATGATAACTCCCATGTTCATCTTGCACTTCAGGACGGTACTACAGCATTGCTGAAAGCGGCCAACAAAGGATATAGTGATGTTATAGAGGAGTTGCTCAAATTCTCACCTACTCTTGGAATTTTGAAGGTAAGACCTAAAAAGAAATCATGCCATTCTGTCAAAAAAAGCAATAGGTTAGACAAGAAAGACTGAAGACTGAGTAGAACTGGGTTGCCATTAGATGGGTATCCATAGGTCCAGGTAAAAATGGGGAGATGGCAACTAGAACAGTCCCCTAATACCTAGTCTCCAGGAAAAAAAAAACATATATATATATATATATATATATATATATATATATATAACTGACAATAAAAACAGGGAAGTAAACTGGAAGATTTTTGAAATCAAAAGAGGACATACCCTTCTCTTCATCATCCTCAGTAAAGACCCACTCTGCTTGGTTAGGTTAAGTATAAAATTAACCTCAACGCCGGGTGGTGGTGGCTCACCCTTTAATCCCAGCACTTGGGAGGCAGAGGCATATGGATCTTTGCGAGTTCAAGGCCAGCCTGGTCTACAAAGTGAGTCCAGGACAGCCAGGGATACACAGAGAAACCTTGTCTTGAAAAACCAAAAAAAAAAAAATAATAATAAATAACCTCAAACATGTGGGAGCCTCAGAAAATGTGTCCTTCTGGAAACTAGAAATTCTGTGTTAAGTTTGAATCATTCTGGATGGGAGTATTTCCATGCTGTAGAGCACATAGCATAGGGTCAGCAAACTGCCCCTGAGAGTCACCAGGTGCATTTGGACTGTGTGAGCCTACAACTCCTGCTGCAGCATCCCAACTCTGCTATCTCAGGGTATCTAGAGAAAGAGACAACAGCAAAAGAGTGTGGCTGCCATCCATAGTTTTAATTTATGGATGAATACTGGTGACATTTTATATCTATGCGTGTTACAAAATATTCTTAGCTTTCGGGTCATATGAGAAAAGAGGCAGTGGGCCAGGCATAACCATAAGCAGCAGTTTATGGAAGCATTTACAGTCCTGTTTTGTTAAATGAAGGACACTAAGTCTCTTCTAAGTTGGCACTGCAGCTCAACAGTTGAGAGGCTGTGCCCTTGGGATACATCAAGACACACAAACTCTTTGCCCTGGGATTATTCCACCAATGTACCCTGTCCACACTGGGAACATTCTGTCTGCCCTTCACATTCTTAGACCCCGTTCTTGCTGACATCTAATAAAGAATTGCTGTGCTCAGTATGTCAGTCCCTGTCCCTTCTCCTAATGAGCTACGTCCAATCTGCCATGACCTTGGGAGTCAGGAAGTAGCACATCTTAAAAGCATTTGGAAACAGAATTTATCTATGAAAGTGAGGTTGAACAAAAGAAACTTTAAAGTGGGCTTTGCAATATCTGCTCTTGCTTTACACACTTCTTTTTTTTTTCTACCCTTTTATCAGGTATTTCATGCATGTTGACAACATTCAGACCTTTGAGCTAGTACCAGCTTAGCGAATTAGCTTTCAAAGTATGAAAGCAACCAGAGAAATGCTGCTTTGCTAGAATTTTTTTCTTGGTGTGGGTTTTTTGTTTGTTGGTTTGTTTGTTTGTTTTGCTTTTACTGAATCATGGTGGTTATGAGTCATCAAGCAGGAAACCTACCTTGCATTGTGGTGCTGTTTATAGATATTTGTGCCCATTGGAGCCTAAGTCCTGTGATTGTACCCTATTCCTATGTAAGTTTGGTTATAGTCTCTTCCCTTCCACTCCCATATACTTTAGCTGAGTGTCTGAGGACACTGTTAGTAGGCACTGAGTGACCTTGAAAAGTACAAGGGAGGACACAGAGGAGTAAGACTATTGCTCCCATCTCATGCGCAGACGGCATGACGAAAGCCAGGCCATGCAGAGGGCTGTGAGCTCAACTCTTGACACACACACTCTCATCTTCTCTTAGAATGGGACTTCGGCTCTCCACGCAGCAGTGCTCAGCGGGAATGTTAAGACAGTTGCTCTGCTCCTGGAAGCAGGGGCGGATCCAGCCTTGAGAAACAAGGTACCCACTCTACCTGTCCTTCAGCTACACTGGGCCCCTGTGCAGAGAGACCACCTCTTCATACGGCAAGACAATCATCTCTCAGGCTCCTGTCTCGATTTTCATAGTTATATGCAGTAAGGGCATGCAGGATTGCAGTTACTAGTTATTCCTAGCCAATGCATTTAGACCCAGGGAATTATGCTGAAAACTCTATATCACCCATGGCTTTCTCTAACCACTGACTCATATAAAATGTGCAAACACTGGGGGTGGGGATGTAGTTCAGTTGGCAGGGCACATGCCTAGCATGCAGGATCGCCCAATAATACCACATAACCAGTAGTGGGAATACATGGCTCTAATACCAGCATTCAGGGGGTGGGGGTGAGGGGTCAGAAGCTTACAATGGTGTGGCTTCCTGGTAGGGAGAAGGAGGTACTCATTATGAGGAGTAAGTATATGCACCAAAAATGTCAGTGTCCTGGAAGCCTATGGTCCTCCCTGTGAGTTAGATGTTTATATCTTGAGAATTATTAGTGTGTCTTGTGACTTAGTCAGGAAAATGTGTTATCAGTAGAATTGCATGTCACTGTTACACACCAACCCATATTTTTATTATCCTAAATCCTTAGAGTTGGACGATATTTGGCAGTCTGAGAGTTTACAGTCACAATAGAAAGGCTTGCCTTTGTACTTTCTCTTAATTGACATCCACTGAAGTTACCTTGTGTGCAGATTAGAAGTTAAAAAAAAAAAAACAACCCATTAGTGCTGGTGTTGTATTTTGATTGCTGTTGCTGTGATAAAAAAATTAGCCTGACAAAAAAGGTAATATGGGGAAGGAAGGGTTTATTTAAGCTCACAATTCCAGACTGCAGCCCATCATAGCTCGAAGTCAAGACAGCAGGACATTAAAACATGTAGGTCATATCCACAGTCAAGAACACAGACAACGAATGTATTCATATGTCTGTTCCACTCCCTTTCTCCCTGAATGAAAAAAAAAGAAAGGACATGACTGCTCCTAGGTGTGGAGGAGAAAGTTCATTATAGATATGTGGGGGGCATAGTCAGGGGCAGACTCATCTGGGAGAGTCCTGAGTGTTCATGACACCTACCACCTAGCCAGCCCTAACCCTTTAGAAGGTACCAGTCCAGATGGCCTCAGGGGCAGGTGAGGGCAACTGGTCAGCAGTCTGTCTGCAGGAACACCTCAATAAGCAGTCGCTTCGTGGGCACCTGGCTCTGGCATTGCTATGGCAGCCTCGCTTCCGCTTGGGCTAGGGCCTCCTCAGTGAGTCTGTCAAAGCTAACAGGAGCAGGAACAGTAGCCCTGCACACTTCAGTGGCTAGCTGAACCCTCCTGGGGCAGATGCTGTGCTGCTCAGCCTAGGCCTTGGCGTCCTCGGCCTCCACACTCGGCTGACAGCCCAGGTTCTGGCCACCCCGGCTCGCTGCCTCAGGGGTGGGGCTGTATTTGTGTGGCCTACAAGCCGGCCATTGTCTTCTCTCACTTGAGGCTGTGGTTCCACCTCATGACTCACTCAGTGGCTGCGGGCCCCTGGGCCAAGGTAGCCTCAGGCCACTCTGTTCCCACCACAGCTCTCCTCAACATCTGGTTCTCACTAGTTTCTCTGAGCAGGTCTTATGCCACGCCTCTTGTGCCAGCCTGAGCTTACTTGTGGCAGGAGTAAAGCCTTCTGCAGCCTTTTCCCGGCCTCCAGCCTGCCGTCTCCTCAGCTGGTCTCCATTTATGTGCCAGGCTCTGACTGCCTGATTATTACTGCCTCGGGGCTAGTGTGGCCTAAGGGTTGGTTAGCGCATCTCTAGCATCTCTACTTGCAGTCTGTCAGCACGGCCAGCAGTTGGAGTAATTCAGTTTCCTGGCAGATCTCGGGGTTCTGAGACTTTGCAGCTATGCCCTTCAGCAGGGTGCTGTCTTGAGTCTCTCTTGGGTCCTGATTTTATAGCTTCAAAATGAGACTTCACCTGGCTTCAGCCCAATCTGGGCTCCCCCCCAACTTCGGCTGCTGTCTTTCTATCGTCTTTCAAAGTGTGGCAGTGTCCAGCAGCTGAACAGTGTTGAGAAGCAATGCCAAACCAAAAGTCCTTTCCAGTTTCCCGGGTCTTCACTAATTATGCATAGAAGATGCTTTCTCATTGGTCCTCCCAAGGTACATCTGTTGGGCTCTTCCAGGTTTTTTCCCACAAGTCATATGCCTCCTTCAGAAGCCCCCATATATTCACTAAAGAAATCCAATTCCCATTACAGAGAGTAGAGAACCAAAATGTTTGGATTATATAGGAAGAGCCTCTGGATTAAGAGGAGCCCAGGCTCTGGCCTGGAAAGTTCAGCGTAGAAGTTGGGGTGTGACAGACATACCTTGTAATAGGTAGGGCCTGAGGGATGCTGGAAGAACCAGAGGCCACAATCACTTTGATATGTTAAACAGGCACCTCAGCCACTTTGCCCTGATTTGAAACTTAACAGACCCAAACCCAGGCAATGGAACTGCCCACAGTGAGATGGGTCTTCCCACCTCAGTTATCCAAATAAAGAGAAGTCTGTGACAGGGATGCCCATAATCCATCCTGATTTAGCAATCTCTCATTGAAACTCTCTCCATAAGTGACTGTAGGTTTGTGAGGCTGACAGTTAGAACTAGCCATGGAAGCTGGCAAGGTTGCTAAGAGTACTGGCTGCACAATGGTCAGAACCTGAGTTTGGATCTCCAAACCCATATAACAAGCTTGTCATATGCTGCATTTGCCTGTAACCCCAGCTGTAGAAAAAAATTAATTAAATTACATTGGTTCGGTGGCTGTTAATTCTTAACCTGCCATTATAAATGAGCATACGGACACCACATGGATTTTAACAAACCTTGCCCTGAATTGAGCAATCCTAGCCCATCTAAGCTAGCTCTTAATTCTACTACCCAAATATGACCCCATACATCCCCTTGGACTGCCATTCTCCACAATATGCCAATGTTCCTGGCCATGTGGAATGAGGCTCCTTTTTCTAAACCATGGTGTGTGTCCTCTTTCCTGCTCTTGGCTGGAATGTATTCTTCTTCCTGCTGATGGCTGGAATGCATGAATCCTCTGTCTAAAGTGCTTCCTGTTCTAATCTCAGGAAGTCCCACCTTTCTCTGTCTTTGCCCAATCTCAGGCCTCAGCATTTTATTTAACCAATCGGAGTCAATGTAAGTAACAGACAGCAAGCAGGACCAATTAATTAACATTTAGAATGCTTAACACTACCCCATCAATTCCCTCCTTTTGTCTAATAAAAAGGCTAAAATTTTTAACTCATATAGTAAAAACAATAATAAGAACAAATATGAATCAAGAAAACCATATATAAAAATTATACACATAATATTTAGCCTATTTGTATTAGGCAATCTTGAAGAAAAAAAATCATCGATCTATCTTGGTGTGTCTAAAGTTCTGAACCTAAATAATTTCTTTCATATCCTATATTTATAAACCTAAAGATTTTATTTAGACTTGAAAATATCCTTTTAAATTCTAAACAACTCAAGTTCAATTGAAATTTTATAACTATTATGCCTTCAACCCCATCAAAGACATAAGAAGGGATAAAGTTATTATTTGAGTGAGTAGGAAGCATAGGAGAGCAGCTTCCAAAAATAAATGACAGTTTATTGCATAGACAGTCCCAAATATCTCTCAATATCTTTGGAGCATCATCTTCAGCCTTCTGGACAAGCATTTTTCACAGACTAAATTGTGCAGCAGGACTTAAGGATTTTCCCATTTTGTCTCTGCAGAATCAGGACATCAACTTACCTGCATTTAAGCTCTGGTCCATCTTTGGACTGTATATAGTCTGTTGAGAGCAGGGGCATTTTTGCCCAATAGGAATTATCTCCTCATGGGAGATTTCTTTTTGAGGAATTATCTCCTGATGGGAGATTTCTTTTTGATGCTTATTGTCTTCTTCCAAGTCAAATGGGAGCTGTCAGGAGCTGACTATCTTAAGTCAAACAATTTTTAAAATAATAAAAATATCTTTAAATGCCATTTTTGTATGCCTCTGAGGGTTTTGAAGACATCTACTATTTTATTTATAAATCTATCTATCATCTATCTTCTATTTATGAACAAACAAACTGTATATTTTTTAACCATTTACTATCTGTTTAACCTATTAAGTCTATTTTGTGATAAATTAAGACTAGTATTTGACATGACCAGAAGCTTGACTGGCCATCAATCAACCTGTATTATCCAGACTCCTAAATAGATTGCAATAGCAACCCATAAAAGGATCGGAAGTAAACCTATACTTTTAAATGATTTGTATAGGCACAATACCTTATATAAGTTGAAATATATATAATATGTGTCTAAATATAAAATTCTATACCAATTAATCAAAACTTAACCTTATTTTTGTATCAATATACAAAATTCTATACCAATGTATCGAAAGATAACCTTATTTGAGAATAACAATAGTTTTGAGTTTCAGAGCAGATTCAATAATCTATCCTTATATCTTATCATTTCTATATTATATACATATATTCCCCCTCTTTTTCTTTTCAACTCTTTTCCCGCTATAGAAGAGAAAGAAAAGTCCTTGAATCTAATCTCCTATATCTTGCTTAACAAGACCATTTAACAATTTATAACAATTCCCCCAAACAACATCTATCATCCACCCCACTTTTGGGAATGGGACGTCGCTCTCTTAAAACTTCTTCCCACTGAATTGGGATGCAGAAAACCTGTTTAGGGGTCCAAATAAAATGGAAAAAAATGGTTAATCAATTTAATAGTAACACTTGTTGTCCAGTCTCTATATGCTCAACAATTTGAATGTCCTGAACAGTTTGTAGTATGAAGCTGGACTTTGGTAGGAAAGCTCGGGGCTTTATTGAAGTCTTGTCTGGAACAGTCTTTGAGGCTGGGCCATCTCAACAAGCTGTTTGAAGTTGTTCTTGATGCAGAGAGATTTTTGAGGAAACAGCTATTGAGGCAGTCTATGAGGCAGGATCATTTGGGTTACTTGTCCTGTCTCTTCTTTGGACTCTGGTCCCATTGTTCTGAAAATATATAATTTCTCACAAGTAACATATAGTTCTGTAATTACCAAAATACCTTGGATGTACAGGATGCACAAATCAATTAAGGAATATCTTCTGTTCTTTGAACAGAGGAAAGACATTTGTTAAGTCTCCATTCATGCCATATAAAAACATGGCACACAATATTATTACATATATATGCTATATATAATCTATTTCAAATTGAAAATACAGCATAAGACTGTATGGAGTTTAAGTATTCTCCTCTACAGTTGACATAAATTTGTTAATTGATTAAAACAGGTTTATGCTGTGTTGTTCTGGCTTTTTGTAGATTAGGTTGGCCTCAAACTTAAAAGGAACCAATCTGTCTCTGTCTTTGTCTCCCATGTTTTGGGATCAAAGGTATGCATTTATATATTTTTTCTTTCTTTTTCTCCTTTCTTTGGAGATTTAATTTCTATGTGGATATATCTATCCTTATTGAGACAGGGTTTCTCTTTGTAGCTTGGGCTGTCTTGATTTGCTCTGTAGGTTAGATTAGCCTTGAACACACAAGGAACCTGTTTTTTTCCTTGTCTCCAAAGTTTTGAGATCAAAAGTATGAATTTAAATAGTTGAATAACCCTTATTAAACAATAACATTAATTAAATCATTTTGTATTAGTTTGAGTTCCATTCTCCCATGGATACTCCATTCTTAAGGGGATTGGTGCAAAATAGCATGATGTGCTATTTTATGTTAGGTTTTCTTAACTGTTGGCTGTGGGAGGCATGCTGTTTTCATGTTCTTCCCCAGCCTAACTCTGGGTCCTTACATTGATTAACAGAATATATCTCTTTCTCTCTCTCCTTTATTTTCTGAGACAGGATTTCTCTGTGTAGCCTTGTCCTAGACTCACTTTGTAGGCCAGGCTGGCCTTGAACTCACAGAGATTAGCCTGCCTCTGCCTCCCAAGTGCTGGGGTTAAAGGCATGCACCACCACACCCAGTGATTAACATATCTCTTTTAGGGGCAAAAATGCCTCTTGAAACCAGTTCTCCAGTGGGAGCCCCACACCTAAGGACACTGGCTTGTGACCCCTTTCTCTTCACGCAAATTTAAGATTATGTGCATTTATCCATTAGATCAGTAAGGACATTATTAAACTTAACATCAAGGAAAAATGTGTCATTTTTGAATTCTAGACTGTCTTTAGTAAGCAGCCTTATCTTAGCAGCAGGTTTCCCATCCTGCCTTCATTGTTTAAACCAGGCTGGTCTAGAATTCAGAGATATGCCTGTTTCTTCCTCTAATGTGATGGAATTAAGGGTGTGCCAGTACCACACTGCTCAAATATTTCACTTAAATCCCAGAAATTAGTAACTCTGTAACCTTGAGAACAACTTTGAATTGTAGTGACAATTTGAAATTTGCCCAAAATCTTCAAAAATCTCTTATATTTTAGCAATGACAAACCAGTAAATATCCTTTCTACCTCCCAAAATAGGAAAATCAAAGACATCTAAACAAAAATCAAGCAAAGAAACAACATTCCAAGAGCCTTGGCATGTCTAACCATGCCATCTAGTGCTGCAATTAAAGTTTTGTTCATTATTCCTTGAAAACTAGTTCTGACTGTATTTCATTGGTGGACCCTTCCCAGAAAGTCCTGAGAAGCGCCTCATAGCCAGGGAGCAATTAGCTCCAGCTGCCATCAATTTTGCCTTATTTATCAGGAAAGGCCTCCCTCTTTCCTTCATTATGATTGTTGGCAATTTCGCATTCCATCTGTAAATTTTTTCCTTTAATACTATCCTAATGTGAACTTTCTCAAAAAAGATACACAGAACCACAATTGTCAGGATGAAATCATTTGCATGCTAAGAGGAACAAACTCAATTGGAATCCAACATATTGAGGCATTATGAATTCTTCCATTTTTAATCTAGGCGGTTAATTCCACTCTCAAATTCTGTTTAGGAGGATGCCAGTTTTTTAGTATGAAAGGAGAGCTAAGTCTTAGCTCTTGGCCTTTGCTGCAAGGCAACAGCTTTTGTTAAGTTAGCCGCACCTTTGGAATGCATTTGGGTTTGGTTCCCCGCTCTTAGGCTAGGAAACCTGCTTTCACTTGGGCCTTCTTGTACTGTAAGCACGGATTCTAATTGCCGTAGTTGAGCGGCATATGTAGGAAAAAAATTGAATTACATTGGGTGTCATTTGTAGAAATAATTAGTTGAATTTTTTAACAATATTTATATTATATTTAATTGATTCATTAGCTTAACACTAACACGTCACCCAGCACTGAGGGAGGTGGTGCAGGAAGATTGCTGTGGCTGCTGGCTGCCAGCTTAGTTGAAAATCCTAAACTCCAGTATCAAGGAGAGACTCTGCCTTAAAGGAATAAGGAAGAAAGTAATAAAGGAGGACAAGGGGCCACCTCCTCTGACCTCCATGTAAATACTAGTACATGTACACGCACACAGCACACATGTGTATGTACATATGTGTGCACATTTCCTGGGGAAATGAACTGCTTGCAGAAAGCTTTTCTGTTATCAATTTCTGCCTATCTTTCCCCAGATAGCTAGGTTTATTTTCCATTAGCTGGCCTGGCTGAGTGATAAGCCAGCTGAATTCACAACTGCCTTTTTTAATCTTATCTCTAGACTTGTACATGGAACTCTTAGAGAAATTAAGCATTAGTGGGGAGCTATCCAGGACCAAGTTAAGACTGGGAACACTGTTAACACCTTGCTACAGAAACCAGAAAACAAATGCATTTCCCACTGTGTCCCTTTAATGGACTAGCCTCCGAGGAGTGGTTATGGGTAATTTCTGGTAGACAGGATGCTGAGCTTTCAGCCTCTCTTGAACTTATGTGTGGAGGCTTATACTACAGAAAGTCTTACAAACCTAGGAATCACTGCCAGCAACCCCTCATCTGCCCACCAAACACCCAAGAGAAAACAGCTTCTTTAAGAAGCAAGGCAGTTGGATTCTAATAGCAATCCAGAACTCGTGGAGAAGATTTTGCTGTTGTTGTTTGTTGTTTTGGTTTTGGCTTTTTGGTTTCTTGCATCCAGGGATGTCCTTGAACTCCTGATCCTCCTGTCTCCATCTCCTATGTCCTACAATCATAGGTGTGTACCTCCACACTGCCTTTGGAAAATGACTTTTGGCTCTCTTTCATTTGTTTAACAAATCTCTGTTGAACATGTACTAGATACTGTGTACTGTGATCTATCCTTGGGACATAATTTATAGTTTCTGCTTTCACTGAGCTGAGAATTCAGAGGAGGAATAGGGCAAGTAAGGAATCACAGCACAGAATGGTGTGAGCTATAAGCAGAGACACAGGGAATGCTGCCGAACTTTCTCAAAGAGAACAATGGCTAACCTAATTGTTTTCTAAACTTTGCTAATTGTTTTACCTGATAGAGCAGTTGAAATACTAAATTTATTAAATTTTTACTCCTGCCACATATTTTTTAATATTCTCCATGTAACAGTGAAAAATAAATAATTCAAGTTGCTATGTACTGGAGTACAATGAAAAAACTCCTGTGTAGTTAAAATTGCAAGGGGGAAATGACTACTTTTTAAAAATCAATCACCATTTTTATTCAAAGTATTTATTTTATGCATATGTGTAAGAGAGTACAGACAGACATTGTTAGAGTGTGTGTGGAGGTCAGAGCTCAAACCTCTGGATCCATTCTCTGTGAGTACTCTGTGGGTCCCCAGCATTGGACAGAGGATTGACCTCAGTGGGCAAGGCCTGCTGAGCCATTCACTGGCCTCTGTTTTATTTGGAAGAACACTTGGGCTTAATAGCTTACCAGTCCAGAGTGTCTCTTCTGATGAATTAGTTGTAATTTTAGTGAATGTGACTTTTTGATATGCCACAAAGAAATGTGCCAATATTTGCACAACCTGCATGTCTCAGTGAGCTAATATGTTTCAAATGTTATGACTTATGCCAGAACCTGTAGATTTCCATGTAACAAAGTACAAAACTGTTCATGGTATGTTTCCAGAGTTGTGTGGCTGTTAATAAGAAACTACATTTTAATCTGGGACGGTAGTACACGCCTGTAATCCCAGTACTCAGAAGAGAAAGTAAAGGATTGTGAATTATGTGCCATCCTGGGCTACATAGCAAGATCTTTTCACCAAAAAAAACAAAAAAAAAAAACAAAAAACAAAGAAAATGGAAACACAGGAAGAGAGAGGGGGAATGATTGAAGGGGAGGGAAAAGAAGAGAAGATGAGAGGAGAGGAGGGGAGGACAGGAGAGAAGGGAGAAAGGAGATGGGAGAGAAGAGGTGTTGTTTGACAATATTCCTGGAGAGACCCCAAAAAATATCTACTCACCCGCAGATAAGGAATTGACAACAGATTAAAGAAATGATGTCACCAAAGTCCAGCATGGTGACCCAACGAGTCTATTGAGTTTATGTACAGGAGTATAGGTGCAGGGCTGCTTACGGGAGCAGGGAACACTCCAAGGGGGCTGCATCCCACAAGCCCAAGCCAGCATGGGTGAAGACTCATGAAAGGCAAAGCCCTGGAGCTCTCTGCTCCACTTGCAGGCAGCTCTGCAGGGTGGAGAGCCATTTTCAGGAGACCCTGTGTCTATATAGCCTCAGTGGAGAGGGGCGGGGCCTGGTCGCCCTGTAAGTTTCAGGGACTCCTCTGTGAGTCTTGGTGAGCTTCCTTCCAGTATGGCAACTGCTACACAACAGGAGAGGGGAGAAGGGAAAGGGTGGGGAGGGAGAAACAGAGAGGTGAAGGAAGAGCGGTAGGGGAAGAAGAAAAGGAACGGCCTCTAGGCAAGTATTGTGCCTTATTAACAAAGGCTGTCTGCAGTGACCTGCGTGGATACAGGCTCCTCCTCCCTTTCCCAACTACCTACCTGTGAGCAGCTGCGTTTTCATCACAGGCTCCACCCGAGACACCACCGTAGCCTGCGTGCTGGGGCACTCGGAAGAATCCAGCTGTACTCTTTTAAGCTCCTCGCTAAAGGACTGTGTAAGACCTATAAGCATGTCTACATTCCTAAGATTTTTGTCTTGAAAAATGCAGGGTTTTTTCCAGAAATATATTTTGTATACTGACCTGTAGTGGATTTTATTATTTTTCAATAACTACGAAATACATTTTTTCAGATTTAATGTCTTGGTTAAAAACATGTTAGAGCGCTCCATAATATTTAGGAGTATAAAACAGACCTGAAATCATGAAAGTTGAAGGATTATTTTCCTTATAACACTTGATGCCTGTGGGAGAGGCTAGCTCCTAAATGGTTACTGATGTGTCTCAGCAGGTGACGTGTGGATCAGCAGGGTGATGACTCTCAGGGTCCTTGAGGAAGTCACATCCACAGAAACTGTGCCTTCCTGGGACGCCGGCGCTCTGCGTGCGCCCTGATCTGCCTTTTCATCAGACGGCGCCTGTCCTACTGCAGCGTGTTCCTCCGTACATATGAAAGCTAGAACGTGATTTCATAGAGACAGAAAATAAGAGCGCAGTCTAAGCAGAGCTAGGACCAGGGTGGAGGGTGACGGTCCAGGCACGTCAGGTGACAGATACCAGAATACTGTGATATGGGAGGAATAAATTCTAGCCACACCACAGGTGACATAGTTTACGACATCTTGTGCATTTTATAAAGAACTAAAAGATGCTCAAAGCTTCCCTAACAAAGTAACAATGAATATTTGAGGAAGTGAAGAAGCCAGCCATCCTGATTCTGTGCCACCTTTTATATCCCTGTATCAATTACAACATTTACCCCACAAATATCTACAGATGAAAATAATAAGTGAGGAGCCAGCGAGATGACTTGGCAGGTAAAGGTGCTTGCCAACAAGCCTGAGGACCTGTGTTCAAGGCCTGGAACCCATGTGGTGGGTAGAGGGAGAGGACTGACTCCTTCACATGCCACTGTGGCATGGTACTTGAGCATGCACACAGGCACACACCCTCACACACACACAGACACACATGCACACACCCTCACATGCACAAACCCTCACACACACACAGACACACATGCACACACCCTCACATACACACACAGACACACATGCACACACCCTCACACACACACACAGACACACATGCACACACCCTCACATACACACACAA